>CM055128.1:288408051-288592380 GCA_029206835.1 Rana muscosa | reverse complement strand
CTCTCTCCCTCCCCCTCTCTCTCTCTCCTCTCCCTCCCTCTCTCTCCTCTCCCTCCCCCTCTCTCTCTCTCCTCTCCCTCCTCTCTCTCTCTCCTCTCCCTCCCTCTCCCTCCCCCTCTCTCTCCTTCACTCATCAGGGTGGGGGGTATAGTTAGGGAATCCGGAGAGGTGTGATCAAAGTGGGAGTATCTGGGGGGGGGTGACCTGGGAGTTGCTTATGAGTTTTAGTTGGCCTCAGCTGCCTGTGGCCAGTGAGGGGAAGCAAGAAATGCATAACCCCACCCCCTCATTACACACTGCTGTTTAGTGGAAGTTCTATTTTCAGTGGTATGTGACGTCCTTCACATTGTGCCCCATCACATTACAGGCGCACTGTGGAGAAGGTACCAGCTCGATTTTTAGACAGGGAGTAGCAAGAGGACGGTGCGGATGGGTTGGGGGGGGGGGACGTCAAAATTGATCTTTGCCTATGTAGTCAAAAATACTTATCACTGGCCCTGAGTGCTCCTCTCCCTCCTTCTCTCCGTGTGTATGTCACACACACCGCATGAGCTTTGGTCTGAAATGCCCGGGCGGCGCTGTAACAAAGTTCTGCCTCCTAGATCGGCTCCTGCACACTGATGCAATGCCGTGAAATTGAATCAGTGTGATGTGTACCATAGGAGCCGCGAGTCAGTCTTTGTTACAGTGGCTGCCCGGGCGAATCAAATCCAAGCTCTGTGACAGCAAAATATTGCTCTTTTGTGTGATCCAGGGGCACTGGTACAGTGAAATTGGTGAGCACTTATAAGGCTGCAATTGTTGGGTACTGGTAGGCTGCATTTGATGGGCATTGATAAGCTGCATTTGGTGGGCACTGATGAGGCTGCATTTGGTGGGCACTAATAAAGGCTGCATTTGGTGGGCACTGATGAGGCTGCATTTGGTGGGCACTAATAAAGGCTGCATTTGATGGGCACTGGTGAGGCTTCATTGATCTCTTGTACCATGTCTGCAGTCTCTGACCATCTCCTGTAGTATGTCTGCAGTCTCTGACCATCTCCTGTAGTATGTCTGCAGTCTCTGACCATCTCCTGTAGTATGTCTGCAGTCTCTGACCATCTCCTGTAGTATGTCTGCAGTCTCTGACCATCTCCTGTAGTATGTCTGCAGTCTCTGACCATCTCCTGTATTATGTCTGCAGTCTCTGACCATCTCCTGTATTATGTCTGGGGGCTTTTTCTAAACAGACTCTCTAACAGAGGCCCTCTCTGTGTCCATTAGTGAGACCCCCTCCAGGTCCAATTAGAGTACTCTGCGTCTCTTCCTGTAATTTGTTTATTGTTAAGAGATTGTGGGAGGATCCCAGGGTAACGATGACTCCTTAGGGGAGCATCTCTGTGTTTGAGTCCTTGCCATAGAAACATTTGTAAAGGAGTTACTAAAGGAGTTAGTAAGGTGACCACGCCCTTGTAGGGGCGCCATAAATATTTCTGCACCCAGGCGCATGTGACCCTAGGATCGGCCCTGAACAGTGTGCACCTAAAGCTTACCTCAATACAATTGCTGGTGTTCTGATACAAATACAGACAGGGAGCTGCAGTATTTTGCTTTGGTGTCCTTTGCACAGTGTGCACCTAAAGCTTACCTCAATACAATTGCTGGTGTTCTCATACAAATACCACAGGCAGGGAGCTGCTGGGCCCATTCCTGCGCCCACCAAGAGTAACTGAGGACTTAGTGTTGTGGCACCAGCACCACCACCAAAGGCCCAATTTTTCCTACCACTGTTCAACAATGGCATGTAATTAAAATTCTTGATATAATAGTTCACAGCAGGGCGTTCCAGCGCCCACCAAGAGCAACTGAGGGATTACAGTGTCGTGGCAACACCAAAGGGCCAAATTTCTGCAGAGTATATACGGCAGGGTCTCTACTCTCAAACATCCAACTTACAAACGACTCCTACTTGCAAACGGAAGACAACAGGAAGTGAGAGGAAATCTACCCCTAGGAAGGGAAATTCTCTCCTGTAAGAGTTAATATGGGAAAAAGGTGTCTTCTCTCCACTGATGCTTTATCACCAATCCTTGTTTCAATAAAAAAAAAAACATTTTCTAAAAACATTTGTCATTGGGACGGAAAGTGAGGTGAAATGTTCTGAACAGGTGCACAGACAGCAAAACAAATGTTACAGGGGTGATAGCCCTTCCCTATGTTTTCCAAAAAGCTTAAAACTGATTTTTTGGCTGGAGCTACACTTTAAAAATGTACCAGTTCAAAATTACAAACAGATTCTACGTAACAAACCTACAGTCCCTGTCTTGTTTGCACCGCCTGTATACTGCTGTTCAGAGTATATAGGGCCTGGGGGCCCCACGCCTTTCCTTTTTTTAATTTGGGTGCGGGATTCCCCTTAATATCCATACAAGACCCAAAGGGGCTAGTAATGGGCTGGGGCGGGGATAACCATGCCATTTTTTTCAATGCTTTTCATCCATATTGCCGGGACCAGACATTACAATAAAGCCGTAAGCAGTTTTAAATGACTTTTCCTTTAGAAATGTCATTTTGTGCAGGGACAGTTCTAAACACGGGAAACACGTGCCACTACACAGGCATACTATAGACACCCCCCAGGTATGATATCTAAAGGAATATTTCACTTTTTTTTTTCACTTTATGCATCATTAAAATCACTGCTCCCGAAAAAACTGCAGTTATTAAAACTTTTTTTTGTATTGATACATGTACCCTGGGGCAGGACCCGGGTCCCCAAACCCTTTTTAGGACAATAACTTACATATTAGCCTTCATAATTAGCACTTTTGATTTTGAATGTTCGAGTCCCATAGACTGTGATAGGGTTCTAAAGTTTGCGCGAACTTTCGGTCCGTTCGCAGGTTCTAGTGCGAACAGAACCGGGAGGTGTTCGGCTCATCCCTATTCCTCACTCATGAGTCACAGACAAGCTTTTGGTGTCACAGGCAGGCATTTGTTTCCTCTATAAGATTTAGGTCCATATATATTTGGACACAGGCACAATTTTAGTTTTTTCAGGTATTTATAAAAACTTATTCAAGCTATAGTTATACAGTATAATGGATATGGGCTGAAAGTGCACACTCAGGTTTAATTTGAGGGTATGTAGATCCAAATTTGAGGACGGGTTTAGGAATTACAGCTCTTAAGAATGGCCATCCCCCCTTTTCAAGGGACCAAAAGTAGTTGGACAATTGAATCAAAAGCTGTTTCATGGCCAGGTGTGGGTTACTCCTTCATTTATTTTTTCATCAATTAATCAGATAAAAGGTCTGGAGTTGATTCTAATGCTGCGTACAGACGATTGGACATTTCAACAACAAAACCGTGGATTTATTTCCGACGGATGTTGGCTCAAACTTGTCTTACATACAGATATAAGGAGAAAAAACTGCGCTAAACCAAAAATAAAAAAGCTGCTAACACTCAAAGTATGGAACAAATATATACAAAATAGTGCAGCGCTCGAATTAATGAAAATAATTCTGGAGTTGCTATTCAAAGCAACTCAAAAACACGTGAATAACTGATATACACTGTGTGTTGGTGAACTGAAGGTGAAGTTCATAAACAGTCCATTCCAATGGATGGTCTCACATTTGAGCTATCCTCCATGGGAACTAAAGAGTGTACCCCCTAGGGGTAAAATGAAACTGTGATGAATGAACAAAAAAGGAAAAAAAGAGTCCAAAACAACATGTGTGTGATTTGGATGAATATCTTGTCATGGACAACACAACCGCAGCATGAACTGACAAAAGGAACCCAAGGTTGATGGTGGGATTTCACAATGCAAGGTACAGGTGATAAGTTGGGTACTCTTACCACAGATGGTGGACCCACCTGTCGTACGACAGTGGGTCTATCGGGCTTGGTGGTCACCGTGACCAGAAATGATGAGACTGGATATCCTGGATACCTCAGACCGACTCCAACGGGGTGGTAGATGAACAGCTCACACGATGGAGACTCCTCCGATCATACAGGCTCCGAATTGATCCAGGGTGGACACAAGGGTGGGAGAAAAGAAAAACTCCAGATGGTGCAGGTCAATAAACCAATGGGCCGGTTTATTATATAAAATTTGTCTTACAGACATAGGACAAATAAAAAGTGATCACAAAATAAAAAGGTAAAAGCAATGTGGGGTGCAGCATCGGCAAACCCTACGCGTTTCGACTGCAACAGTCTTCAACAGGGGCATGTCTTACATACACACGGTCACACAAATGTTGTCGGAAATTCCGAACGCCAGCAACGCGGAGACGTACAACCCGTATGACGAGCCGAGAAAAATGACGTTCAATAGCCAGTGCGGCTCTTCTGCTTGATTCCGAGCATGCGTGGAATTTTGTGCATCCAAATTGTGTACACGGTTGGAATTTCCGACAAGTTTTGTTGTCGGAAAATTTGAGAACCATCTCTCAAATTTTTGTTGTCGGAAATTGACAGAAAATGTCCGATACGGCCTACACCCGGTTGGAATTTCCGACCAAAAGCTCCCATCGAACATTTGTTGTCAGAAATTCCGAGCGTGGCATTAGTGTGGTATTTGTATTCTATTGCTGTGAGCCTACATCATGTGATCAAAGGAGCTGTCCATTCAAGTGAAACAGGCCATTGTAAGGCTTCAAAAATGAAACAAATCCATCCGAGAGATAGCAGCAACATTAGGAGTGGCCAAATCAACAGTTTGGTACATCCTGAGGAAAGAAGAACGCACTGGTGAGCTCAGCAACATAAAAAGGCCTGGACGTCCACGGAAGACAACAGTGGTGGATGATCGCAGGATCCTCTCTATGGTATAGAAAAACCCATTCACAACATCCAGACAAGTGATGGACACGCTCCAGGAGTTGGGCGTATCATTGTCAAAGTCTACAATCAAGAGAAGACTTCACGAGAGCAAATACAGAGGGTTCACCAGATTCGACTTTGCCAAAAAACATCTAAAAAAGCCAGACCAGTTCTGGAAAAGCATTCTTTGGATGGATAAAACTAAGATTAATCTGTACCCGAATGACGGGAAGAAAAAAGTGTGGAGAAGACTTGGAACAGCTCATGATCCAAAGCAAACAACCTCATCTGGAAAACATATAAGAGGCAGTGTGATGGCATGGGCATGCATGGCTTCCAGTGGCACTGGGTCGTTGGTGTTTATTAATGATGGGACAGAAAACAAAAGCATCTGGATGAATTCTGCAGTGATTAAATATATACTGTCAGCCCAGATTCACCCAAATGCAGCAAAGTTGATTGGACGACGCTTCACAGTACAGATGGACAATGATCCAAAACACACTGGAAAAGCAACCCAGGAACTTTTGAAGGAAAATAAGTGGAATATTCTGCAATCACCTGATCTCAACCCTACCGAGCATGCATTTCACTTGCTTAAGGCAAAACTAAGGCAGAAAGACCCACAAACAACTAAAAACAGCTACAGTTAGAGCCTGGCAAAGCATCAGAAAGGAGGAAACCCAGTCTTTGGTAATGTCCATGGGTTCCAGAATTCAGGCAGTCATTGCCAGTAAAGGATTCTCAGCAAAATAATTACATTTTTTATTTTATTTATGATTATATTCATTTGTCCAATTACATTTAGGCCCCTGAAAATGGGGGGTGGGGCTGTGTATAAAAATGGTGCACTTAAACATGAATACACCTGCATCGCTACCCCCAGAGGAGCCGCTAAATAGTTGTGATTTCTCTGCACACCTAAAGATGACACACCTTGCTAACCCAGCACTTACTGACACACCTTGATGTATTTCAAATAATTTATTAGGCCAAGCATAGCCTAAAAGAAGGGAGAATTAGCAACTGTACTTATACGATCAATCAATAAGACAATAATGTTACTGTGAAAGGTATGGTTAACCACTTACCCGCCCGTCGTCGTTATGCGTCGCTACTTTGAAGAGGAATACCATTATGGTAGCAGCTAGCTACCATAACCCCAGTATCCTGTTCAAGAGTGGGCGGTCCGCTTCAAGATAAAAGTGGTCTCTGCGGCGGATTCACAGCGAGATCACTTATCGGCGGCGAAGGGGGCCCCCCCCTCCTGCCGCTCTCCGGTGCCCTCAGCCGCTTACCGGAGCCGTCGGCAGCGGCAGAGGCGATCGGGTCCTGTCCCTGGGCTGACATGGAGACGAGTGAGGGGAAGATGGCCCCCACCCGTTTATATATCATTGCAGGGCAGAAGCGACGTCAAAACGTCACTTTCGCCCAATGCTCTTAAAGGGACATTTTAATTTTAATTTTTTTATAGCATTTTAGTGTAAATAAACGCTTGAGCTTTTTGACCCCAGATCTCATATTTAAACAGTCCTGTCATGCTTTTTTCTATTACAAGGGATGTTTACATTTCTTGTAATAGGAATAAAAGTGACCCAAATTGTTTATTTAAAAACAGTGTCAAAATAAAAAATTAAAAGTAAAATAAATAAGAATTTTTATTTATTTTTTAAAGCGCCCCGTCCCGACAAGCTCGCGCACAGAAGCGAACGCATACATGAGCAGCCCCCGCATATGAAAATGGTGTTTAAACCACACATGTGAGGTATTGCTGCGATCATTAGAGCAAGAGCAGTAATTCTAGCCCTAGACCTCCTCTAACTCAAAACATGCAACCTGTAGAATTTTTTAAACGTCGCCTATGGAGATTTTTAAGGGTAGAAATTTGTCGCCATTCCACAAGCGGGCACAACTTTGAAGCGTGACATGTTGGGTATCAATTTACGCGGCGTAACATTATCTTTCACAATATAAAAAAAATTGGGCTAACTTTACTGTTGTCTTATTTTTTAATAAAAAAAAGGGATTTTTTCCCAAAAAAGTGCGCTTGTAAGACCGCTGCGCAAATATGGTGTGACAAAAAGTATTGCAATGACCGCCATTTTATTCTCTAGGGTGTTACAAAAATGGCTGGCAAAGTTGAGGCCCTTGAATAAGTCAATGGTTCCCAGCAGACAACAGATTAACTTGTATGATGTTAGTCTCTTATCAGACCCTGGGCACCCTCTTCTGAGTCTCTGGACATGTGCTCTGATTCAGTAAAAGTCAAGTTCCAGTCAGACAGGGATAGAAGTTGCTATAATCTCTCTCATCCAATCCTGCTGAGACAGTCCCTCTTTTCCTTCCTTATGTATCGTTTCCTACCCACAGACTACAGTTCCCAGCACGCTTTGCGGCACCCAGGATGCAATTCCCCGCGCAAGGACTGCTGGGGTGGACTTTAAAAGGGGAAGGAGGAGCCTCTCTCTCTCTCTTTGGACGCCGCCCTCCCTGCAAGAGGATCTCTGCACTCACCTGCTGCGCGTGCAAGGCCTGAAGCCTGGGCCTTGCAGTTGTCCAGAGAACCCTTCCGCTCCACCGAGGAGCCTGCGGAGCATCCGATCCACCTGAGGTGCCACCATCTTCTGGAGGACCGAAGACCCGTCGCATCGTGGGCACTGTGAAGCGACTCACAGTAGCGGAGGTACCAGACAGGAGTCGGTCCGGTCTGGGGAGAGAGCGCCAGCTCAGAATCGCATCTGATTAACCTTGTTGCCTACTAACTTTGCCTAGGCCCATCAGTGATTGCAGTTCTATTCTAGAGAGACTGTCTGCTGAACGGAGTTTGTTAGTCTCTCCAGCTTTACTAAGTTAGTGATCTTCACTACCCCTTTGGATTACAGTTTGTTCTTTATGTGCACCACCGAGAGTTGCTAGCGAAGATTCTTCCATAAACTATACCCCAAGTTATAGTCAGGCCTGACTGGGTAGTATAGGACATTACTGGGCGCCATTTTTGCTCACGAGGGAGGATAGCTGCAGTTATTATATTACCATTGCATTGCTGAATGTTATACCCTTTTAATGTGTACACCAATATTGCAGGGATCTGCATGAGATATTGTATACAAATTACCTTTTATACTTTTACCAATAGTAAAAAGTTATAGTTAAGTAATTTGGTTGTCAGTGTCAATTACTTCGCTGGGATATAAAGGGGTTGTGCCATATAACAGTATAGATATAGTACAGTTATACCATCCTCCCGCTTTCCAAACTGTGCCACGAGGTGTTAGAGCCGATTGCCAGGGGTTGACAGCGGTGCATTACGAGGCCCAAAACAAACAAGCAGCCCTCTTAAACTGAGGGTATCGCTATACTTACAAATGGTGGGAGTGCAATCTTTGTAATCCAATTGGATTTGTATTGTTCCCAAATAAAGGGGAGGTAATACAACCCCAGTGGTGCAAAACGGTTTCCCGGAACCAGGAAGCAAAAAAAGTCAGTGGCCAAGAGTCCTCTCATCACAGTAGGCACTCTCCAAAATCCAGGCATTGCCATGTAGGCTTATGGAGCGCTCTCAGCTGCAGACTCCTTCTCCTTAATTTGTTGCATCAGCCAATCACAATCCCTGCCAAGATGTCTGCCCCCTGCACTAAAGACACCCTATAGATGAGCATTGCAAATTGGTCTCCTTGAAGATGGCTGCTGCTCTTCTATATTAATAAATATTCTGTTTAAGCCTATTCACACTACAGAGGAATATTACAGTAGCAACAAAGGAAGAAGTTCCACAGCAGTTATCAGCTGAAGTCCAGGTTATACAGATAATAGTTATTTACTAAGCATATCTGTTACTGAATTGATACAAGTTGTGTTATGTCTAGATATGTTGTGCTAAAGAAGCAGAGAATTGATTAGGTAAAATTACTAAAGTCTGTAATAAATGTAGAAATAAAGCCAAACTCCAGCCAAAAACTTTTATTTTGTTTTGAATACTACAGTATAGGTGAGAATCTCTGCCAAGTTTTTATTGCAGCCTGTTAGGTATATTCTTTTACTTCCTGTCTGGACAGGAAGTGATAGAAATTTCCAACAGGGATACAGACAAATTCAAAAATACATTTTTAACATGGTAAGAGAACTTCCAACAATGTTTTTATTGCAGTTTATCCTGTCCCAATGACATATGTGCTTGATGTCTAGTGTTCTGGGGAGTGTAAGAAATTACATTGCCCAATAAAATATATATTTGTAAGGAATATATGCCATAAATGCATTGTATTTTTAGGGAGATTTTTATAAGATATAGGTGAAAGTATGGATGTATGCCCTGAACTTGCCTGTTTACAAGAGCAACTGTCTATTATGAGAACTGGTCTACCCTGTTGCCAGTTCACTAAAGCAAAATGTTTCAAGTTATAGAATTAGGAATGGATTGCCCATTTGTCTTGGGGGGGGGTGAATAGGTTGAGGCAAGTTTTTAGGCCGTGCCGACTCCGTGAGTTCATATGGCTTTGTTATGCTGAACTGGTCAACTGATGGTCAAAAAGTCCATGCGTGATGTCAGAAGATAACATTTGACAAACTTTGAGATCTTCAAAGCACATCAAGGGGGGCTTGAATTATCATCCAATCACTTTCATCAGAAAGATATGACTGCTGCATTTGGGACCAATCTTCCTCAATGATATAGAATGGAAGTAACTAGGATAAGAATTGGAGGGAAAGACCTGACTTGGGGGAACTGACAGACACCTGGGACACGTGGCGGTTAACCACTTCAATACCAGGCACTTACGCACCTTCCTGCCCAAGCCAATTTTCAGGTTTCAGCGCTGTCGCAATTTGAATGACAATTTTGCGGTCATGCGACGCTGTAACCAAACAATTTTATAATTTTGTTCCCACAAATAAAGCTTTCTTTTGGTGGTATTTGATCACCTCTGAGATTTTTATTTTTTGCGCAACAAATAAAAAAAAGACCGAAAATATTGAAAAAAATTATGCTTTTCTTTGTAAATTTTTTTGTAAAGAAGTACGTTTTCTTCTTCAATGACGGGCACTGATATGGCGGCACTAATGGGCACTGATAAGGAGGCACCGATGAGGTGGCACCAATGAGGTGGCACCGATGAGACGGCACTGATAGGTACTTGTAGGCGGCACTGATGGGCACTCGTGGCTGGCACTGATGGGCACTCATGGGTGGCACTGATGGACAATGATGGAAACTGATGGGTGGCACTGATGATACTGATGGGTGGCATTGCTGGGCATCACATTTTTTTGTCCATAATGTTGCCAGTCAGTGGGCACTGATTGGCATCTATTGTGCTTATTTTTTAATATGTGGATGGCCATGGGGTACATACCTGGCCATCCACATGTTGCCCCCTTCCCTGGTGGTCCTAGCGGCTTCCCTGGTGGTGCAGTGTGGGCATCCGCAGGGGGGGGCTGCGCTGATAAACAATCAGCGCAAACCCCCCCTGTCAGGACAGCCGCCGATCAGCTCTCCTCTTGTCTGTCAACGGCTCTTCCTGTTTACATCGTGATCAGCCGTGATTGGACACGGCTGATCACGTGGTAAATAGCCTTCCTAGGCTCTTTACCGAGATCGGTGTAGCGGCAGGTCAGACTGACACACCACACCACCGGTCGCCGCGATGCGCGCCCCCCGGGCGCGGGGCGTCTGTTATTCTGCTGGACATCATAGGACGCCCAGTCAGATTAACGCAACCACTTCCCGGACGTCAATCTGCTATTGTTTGGGCGGTAAGTGGTTAAGCACGTAGGGGGAAGCTTAGAAAGATGAGCCATTCAACCCTCCGAGAGTGGTAATATTAGATAAGCCTATTGGTTAGTAATCTACCCAATTTATGATGGTTTGAAAGTGTAATTGGTTTCATAGGTCTTCTATGGTGCAGAGATTTTATCATTTGATAATCTAAATATTTATCTGTGATTTTATTGCCACAAAATAATTGTTTCTATGTAACATTTTCTCATCGATAACTAAGCTTTTCATTTTTAATTCTTTGTACAATACACAATTTTTCACCACAATGCGTGTTTCATTGGAAGAAAGAGGCATCAACCTGCCTGGCAACAGCTCCAACTCTGACACCTCCAAGCACTGGAACTCTGTGCTAGCCATGCTGTAGAGGCTGAACTAGTAGAAATAAGCCATCAGTGAGTACCTGTAAGATTATGGTACAAGGACAGGCTCCAGGGAGCAGGGGTTCTTTTCACTCACCACTGATCATCCATCAGGATTTAGGCAGCATTTTGAAACCTTGTAAAGAGGTGAAATGGTGAGCCGTGATGAGGCGGGATTAGTGATACAATCCCTCGTGTTTCTCTTGGAGCACACAATTGCTGGCTTGATAGACTGGGCACTGGAGGCACAGCAGCAGAAGCGGAGATCTTGCTGTTGTCTCAAGGCCAGCAGGATCATTTGCCCACTACCTCTATCCCTGTGAGGCAGAGGCAACAGGCGGCAATATGAGGAGGACGGTTGGGGTACAGCGGGTGCAGAGGAGGAGGAAATGGGGCATGCTTTAAGGGGGACTTTTCACCACATGATTTCTGACTACATCAGATATAGGGCTAAAGTAGATACTACCAGAACATGGACTATTGGGTGTCCAGGCTGGACCACTGGCCAGAGCTTGCATAGTATGCAATGGAGCTTATAGTTTGCCCTGCAGCTAGTGTCTTTAGTGCAGCTAGAGGTTTTGTTACAGAGAGGCAAATTCGCCTGTCACTTGACAATGTTGACCAACTCAATTTCATTAAAATGAACCTTGGCCTGCCTACCAACAAGCTGCAGCACAACGTTTTTGCAGCTGGAACTCAGCTGTCAAATGTAAGTGCTGCAGGATAAATTCTGCATTGTGTCTCAAAGTTTCAAATGCTTGGGAATCAGATTTTTTCTGAAAAGTCTACTTATACACATAAACACTCATTAAAGCTAAATTGTGTAGTATTTCTTGTCAAGGAATGTGTTAAACTGTGAGTAGCCCGACTTATTACATTTCCTTGTACAAACTAGCCACACAGTCAGTCTGGAATTGTATGTGTGTATGTCCAGCTTTAGTGAATTATCTTGAAGAATAAACCAAGTAACCAGATGTATTTGGCTTAGTTACCTGGGTTTACCCTACATGCGTCACTACCCTTGACAAATGAAAGCAAACCTCTAATGTGAGCACCAGGCATGACCAGATTCACCCCAAGAACACTTGAAACCTGAATAACCACAGTATGCAAATTCAGTCTGATGAGTGAATACTAATGCATCTCTTCACTTCGTCCTACAATGCAGTACAGGATCTCAGCAACTGGGATACAAACATGCATTGTAAGACGATGCAAATGTCTTCATGACAATTCCAAAAGTTGGCTTTTGCATACTGCAGGTACCGGGAGTCTAGCTGATCCTTGAATGTCCTCAGAAAAGGTTTAGCAAATAGTAAGTCACAATCAGCACTTATTCTTTCAGAGTTAAGTTTGAGGGGTAGTGACAGGTTTGCTTTAATGTGTTATTTTTGTGAACTTGTTTTATAGTAGTGAAGTTTTGACATAAAGTATTCTTGGAAAGAACAAAATGTTTAAAATGCATTATAATATTTATAAATCACATGCATAAAATATGTGCATTTTTCTTTTACTTTCATCAATGAATGCTGCTAAAAACTCTTATTTTTAAACTTAGCTTTTCGCAAACATTCTAGCTGTCATTTTGTTTTTAGCAAGGGCGGCGGAATTAAAGCCGATTGCTTAACCTGGACAATACCTCCACTTTTTCTTTCTTGCTATTTGTATATGCGTCTTCTGCCATGCAATGCTTTCAGTCCCAAATCAAGTTGACCAAGTTTTCTAACTAGTCTTTTACTATAAAACAGCTGCTGCAAAAAAATTTTTTTATTTATTGACATGAACAAGCTGTGTGCTGCATCCTTGGACCAGAGGGAGCCTCACGGCGCAAGACAGCTTAGTAAATATGTCACATAATCTGGAGTGGTCTTATCTCCTTTGCCCATGTTGGTAACCGAGAGCTGAGAAGTTGTAACAGGTCAGGGCTGCACATGCCATCTCTCCATCGGAACCTCTCCGAGGGCCCTGGCCTCATCAGAAATTCTCCAGCCTCCATCTGTTGTCATCTCTTATTAAGGACAGAGGGTGCTGAATCTCCTGAAGGTGGAGGAGGAGTGTCATTCTACTGAGACCTGTCTGCAGTATGCAGCTTCATATATTAAAAAATAATATCTCTTACATTTTTTATTGCTTATTACTTTTTTTTCATAGCCTTGAGTTGGATGTGCTTTGCCTAAATTTTATTTTAAGTGTTAGAAATAATTTACAGCTGCAACAAGGATTGGAATATGTGTAATTTAACTGGTATGAACCATGCAGCAGCAGCGAATAAAGTTTCTTAGAACTGTTTAGATTCACATCAATTGAAGTCCAACTGAACCCTAAATATATTCCAAGTGCATCAAAACAAAAAGGTGTTTATTGCCTTACAAGAGTCCCCTAATGAGTCAGACTGATAGCTCTAGCAATTAGCAAAGCTAATGTTCCCTACAAATTAGAGAGTTCTGGCTGTGACTCAGCAGGGGGCATATACAGTCAGGGCCGATCCGCCCTATAGGCTTGCTAGGCAAGCTGCATAGGGCCCCGAGTAATTACTAGGGGCCCCCGAATCTTCGCCGCCGCCGCAACCGCCGCCACTAGAGGTCCGCAGGCCGGGCGGAGACAATTTTCATTTTCTTGTAGACCAAGAGGAGGGTCAGGGTGGCTGCCAATAGGAATTGAGCTGCGGCACCGCCCACCTCCCGCCCCGCTAATGTCTGTCTGTGTGTGAGTGAAATGTGGGAAGGGGCGGGGGTGGGCGGCGGCGGCGCAGCTTAATTCCTATTGCCAGCCACCCGGCCGGCTCCTCCACTGTCCCCTCTGCGTAATGGCGGCGGAGAGAGTCTCTGCTGCTGGGGCATCACACCTGGTGTAAGGGGGGCCTCTGCTGGGAATGTCTGGTGTAAGGGGGGCCTCCGCTGGGAATGCCTGGTGTAAGGGGGGCCTACCCTGGTGTAAGGCCTCCGCTGGGAATGCCTGGTGTAAGGCAGGCCTCCACTGGAAATGCCTGGTGTAAGGGGGGCCTCCGCTGGGGAGGCCTAGTGTATAGGGGGGCCTCCACTGGGAATGCCTGGTGTAAATAGGGCCTCCGCTGGGGAGGCCTGGTGTAAGGGGGGCCTCCGCTGGGGAAGCCTGGTGTAAGGGGGGCCTCCGCTGGGAATGCCTGGTGTAAGGGGGGCCTCCGCTGGGAATGCCTGGTGTAAGGGGGGCCTCCGCTGGGGAGGCCTGGTGTAAGGGGGGCCTCCGCTGGGGAGGCCTGGTGTAAGGGGGGACTCCGCTGGGGAGGCCTGGTGTAAGGGGGACTCCGCTGGGAATGCCTGGTGTAAGGAGGGACTCTACTGGGAATGCCTGGTGTAAGGAGGGACTCTACTGGGAATGCCTGGTGTAAGGAGGGACTCTACTGGGAATGCCTGATATAAGGAGGAACTCTACTGGGAATGCCTGGTGTAAGGGGGACTCCGCTGGGAATGCCTGGTGTAAGGAGGGACTCGGGGCTTCCACTGATTCTGCATTATGGTGAGTTGAATAATTTCATTCTATATTACAATGTAATAATAGAAATAATGCGCTTCAGTCATCCTGACGCCATAACAACCATGGTGCCGGGATGATTGAAGCGCTAACACCAGGTGTTTGGAGTATCTTTATCTGCTGATTTGTTAAACTTTCTGGAATACACATATTTCTATTGTGGTGTAGGATCTGGGCCTGCTGTCCCTCCACCCCTCTTTCTTTCTATCTCTCCCTCTTTCTTCCTCTCTTTCTTCCTCCATCCCTCATTCATCTCCGACTCTAACCACACCCCTCCGAGCCACGCCCACGTAAGCCACGCCCACCATTCCACGTAAACCACACCCATTTTTTGCCACCGTAAAGTGCCCCTTAGCAGAATTTTGCTTAGGGCCCCAGGGAGGTCAGGATCGGCACTGTATACAGTGCCTTAAAAAGGTATTCATACCCCTTGAAATTTTCCAAATTTTGTCATGTTACAATCAGGGATGAGCCGAACACCCCCCTGTTCGGTTCGCACCAGAACCTGCGAACAGACAGAATGTTTGCGCGAACTTTAGAACCCTATTAAATACAATGGACTCGAATGTTCTAAATCTAAAGTGCTAATTATAAAGGCTAATATGCAAGTTATTGTCCTAAAAAGTGTTTGGGGACCTGGGTCCTGCCCCAGGGGACATGTATCAATGCAAAAAAAGGCTTAAAAAATAGACGTTTTAACAACGTTAAAGGGGTCTTCCAGATTCCGATAAGCCCCCCGCCCGCAGACCCCCACAACCACCGGGCAAGGGTTGTGGGGATGAGGCCCTTGTCCCCATCAACATGGGGACATCCTCCCCATGTTGAGGGCATGTGGCCTGGTACGGTTCAGGAGGGAGGGGGCCGCTCTCTCGTCCCCCCCTCTTCCCCTGCGGCCGGCCAGGTTACGTGCTCGGATAAGGGTCTGGTATGGATTTTTGGGGGGACTCCACGCCATTTTTTTTTAAATTTGGGGTGGAGTTCCCCTTAAAATCCATGCCAGATCTCAAGGGCCTGGTATGGATATTTAGGGGGAACCCCACGCCATTTTTTTTTAAATTTGCGGCGGGGTTCCCCTTAATATCCATTCCAGACCTAAAGGGCCTGGTAATTGAATTTGGGGGAACCCCCACGCTTTTTTTTGTTTTATCAATGACTTTTCTATGTATTGATAAAAGCCGACAATTCATTAATAGCCGCGAGTGAGTTTTAAATGACTTTTTTTCCTTCAGAAATGACACTTTGTGCAGGGACAGTTCTAAGCACGGGAAACATGCGCCACTTTACATGCATATCATACACACACCCCAGGTACGAAATTTAAAGGAATATTTCACTTTTATTGTTTCACTTTAAGCATTATTAAAATCACTGCTCCCGAAAAAACGGGCGTTTAAAAAAAAAAATTGCATTGATACATGTCCCCTGGGGCAGGACCCGGGTCCCCAAACACTTTTTAGGACAATAACTTGCATATTAGGCTTTATAATTAGCACTTTAGATTTCTCCCATAGACTTTTCGAATTTGCCGCGAACACCCAAATTTGTTCGCTGTTCGGCGAACAGGCAATGTTCGTCTCGAACTCGAAGCTCATCCCTAGTTACAATCAAAAACAAATTTATTTTATTGGGATTTTTGTGGTAGACCAACACAAAGTTGCACATAATTGTGAAGTGGAAGGAAAATTATAAATGGGTTTTCCAAATTTTTTACAAATATGTGAAAAGTGTGGCGTGCATTTGTATTCAGCCCCCCCCTTTGTAGAACCACCTTTCGCTGCAGCCATTTACAGCTGCAAGCCTTTTGGGTATGTATCTACCAGCTTTGCACATCGAGAGTGATATTTTTGCCCATTCTTCTTTTCACAATAGTTCAAGCTCTGTCAGATTGGATGGAGAGTGTCTGAACAGCAATTTTCAAGCCTTGCCACAGATTCTCAATTGGATTTAGGTCTGGACTTTGACTGGGCCATTTTAACACATAGATGTGCTTTGATCTAAACCATTCCATTGTAGCTCTGGCTGTATGTTTAGGGTCGTTGTCCTGCTGGAAGTTGAACCTCCGCCCCAGTCTCAAGTCTTTTGCAGACTAACAGGTTTTCTTCTAAGATTGCCCTGTATTTGGCTCCATCCATCTTCCCATCAACTCTGACCAGCTTCCCCGTCCCTGCTGAAGAAAAGCATCCCCACAACATAATGCTGCCACCACCATGGGTCACGGGGGAGATGGTGTCTTCAGGGTGATGTGCAGTGTTAGTTTTCCACCACACATTGTTTTGCTTTTAGGCCAAAAAGTTCAATTTTGGTCTCATCTGACCAGAGCACCTTCTTCCACATGTCTGCTGTGTCCCCCACATGGCTTCTCGCAAACTGGACTTCTTATGGCTTTCTTTCAACAATGGCTTTCTTCTTGCCACTCTTCCAAAAAGGGCAGATTTGTGGACTAACAGTTGTCTTGTGGACAGATTCTCCCACCTGAGCTGTGGATCTCTGCCGCTCCTCCAGAATTACCATGGGCCCCTTTGCTGCTTCTCTAATTAATGCTCTCCTTGCCTGGCCTGTCAGTTTAGGTGGACGGCCATGTCTTGGTAGGTTTGCAGTTGTGCCATACTCTTTCCATTTTCGGATGATGGATTGAACAGAGCTCCATGAGATGTTCAAAGCTTGGGATATTTTTTGTATAACCTAACCCTGCTTTATACTTCTACACAACTTTATCCCTGACCTGTCCGGTGTGTTCCTTGGCCTTCATGATGCCGTTTGTTCACTAAGGTTCTCTAACAAACCTCTGAGGGCTTCACAGAACAGCTATGTTTATACTGAAATTGAATTACACACAGGTGGACTCTATTTACTAATTAGGTGACTTCTGAAGGCAATTGGTTCCACTAGATTTTAGTTAGGGGTATCAGAGTAAAGGGGGATGAATACAAATGCACGCCACACTTTCCAGATATTTGTAAAAAATTTGGAAAAGCATTTATCATTTTCTTTCCACTTCACAATTATGTGCCACTTTGTGTTGGTCTATCGCATAAAATCCCAATAAAATGCATTTACGTATTTGGTTGTAACATTAAAAAATGTGGGAAATTTCAAGGCGTATAAATACTTTTTCAAGGCACTGTAGGACCTCTGCAAACTGGGACTACTACTTCCCCACAGAGGGGAAAGAGTGCCAGTTTGCAGCATGCTGGCAGGATACAGGCTTTCTATAGCACCTGTAGCACCTTTTTGTTTTGATGTACCTGGAATGTATTTAGCTAATTTAGGCCAAAAGTTCAGCTGATCTGTTTGCCAATTGTGATTGGTTTCTTTAAAGAGAAACTCCAGTTTAAACCATTCGTTTTCAAATGCTACCAAAGTGGCAACACTACCATACTAAAACATATTTTAGGTAAATCAAGCTATAAGGATGCATAAATTGGTTTACTCACTAGGAACCCATTTTTATACAGTGTAGTTGTCTTGGCAGTGCAATGCTTGGCTTGAACTCTTAAAGGAGAAGTACAACCAAAGCTCATTTGGCTGTACTTCTCCTGCGGTTCACAGGAGTGAAGTTCATTCTGCAGCAGGCTGAAGCTAATCCAGGCTCGAGCAAGATCGCGGCCATATGGTCAGGATCTGCCCACATGCCTGAACCGCCACCCGGCTCAGCCTCTCAGAGAGCCACTGAGAGCCCCCACAGCCCAGCGCTTCAGTGAGTAAGGGGGGGGCAGAAAAGAGAGCCTATGACTGACAGTCACCAGCTCTCTGCTCAGGAAGCCCTGAGAATCGAGCGATCAGTGGTGTTTGATCGCTCGCTTCTCAGTGTTCGAGCCAACAGGGACTGATGCTGCATCCACCTAGGTAAGAATGAATCTGCAAAAAAAATGGATTCCCATGCTTCTCTTTTAAGGTCCTGGATTATGTTCCTATGAAAGGTTTTAACTGAAGAATTGACTTGTTTGTTCTGAGGATGTTTTTCGCTGTGTGCACTGGTTTCCACAATCCAAACACCTACTGGTAGATTATATAAAATACTGGTAGATTAACTGTCTTGTTTCCCTGGTTTATGTATGGGTGTGTATGGGGCATGGCTTGATGTATAGAGATATATGCACTTTAAGATTTTACAGGAATATTCACTTTGTAGAATATGCCAGAGATAGTAGAGAAAAGAAGGAGAAATCAATCAAAACGCGCTTGACTTTGACTTAATCACAACACGAGTCAGATTTTCTGAGCAGGGATACATGTAGCTACCATAAGGTCTAAGGTCAATAGTTGGCCCATCTTCTTGGTTCCGCATCACATTTGCAAGACAAAAAGTAAACATGGAGTTTAGGAGGTGGCGGTAACCAAGAATCGCCCTCAGAAAAGAAAATAGGCTTAATGTGGACAGTAGTGAACCCAGCCTCAAGCCTCGTACACACGACCGAGTTTCTCGTCCAAAACCGGCAAGAAAAGTGCCGCGAGAGATTTTTTCTCGAGAAAACCGTTCGTGTGTATGGTTTTACGACGAGAAAATTGCCATGAATCTCGACGAGAAAATAGAGAACCTGCTCTCTATTTTCTCATCAGGATTCCTGATTTCCTCGTCGTGTTTCTCGTCGGCCTGTTTTGTGACGAGAAAATGGTTCGTGTGTATGCTTTAACGAGTCTTTCAAAAGCGCGCATGCTCAGAAGCAAGTATGAGACGGGAGCGCATCTTCTGGTTAAACAAGCCTTCGTAATGGAGATAGCACATTCGTCATGCTCGAAATTATTGCATCGTTTAAATGTTGTGCATTGAAATCTTCTTTAGAATGTTACATTAATCAAAATGAAAGAAGTTCTTTTGCTGCTGATATTCACACAGAGTTATGACTATCTTTTTTTAACCTTTTTCATGCTGCTCTTAAGAAGATTTATGTGTATTATATCGTGCAAGTTTTTATGAATATTTAACATTTTTATATTTTTCAAACTGATGTTAATTTTAATTTCGCAATGTTTTGATAGTGATCTACCATTGAATATTTTAATATATAGTTGTTAAATTTTACACCCTCTTTTTGGGAAATCAGATTCTTTTATTTTTTTGGGGGGTTGTTATCTGTCCCTTGTTTTGTGTATCAAATGTATCTGCTTACTCCAAAGCTAAATTTTAAATTTTTACAAATACACATAGTCAAGTATGAACTTAAATAAAAAATAGGATTTTTGTACTCACCGTAAAATCCATTTCTCTGACGTCCATGGACTGACACAGCTGGATACTGTAAACGTGTGGGTATATGTCCCTGCTCGCAGGAGAAGATCTAGGCAGAATGTTAGATGTTAAAACATTCTAGAACAAACCAGAGCTGAACAGCCCCGCCCAGGGGGGCGGTCCCTCCGGACATTACCCTCCCACCTGCAGCTAGCAGACCTCAGTTCGTAACAAAGCAGTACAAACCTTAAAAGGAAGGGTGGGTGCTGTGTCAGTCCATGGACGTCAGAGAAATGGATTTTACGGTGAGTACAAAAATCCTATTTTCTCTTATCGTCCATGGACTGACACAGCTGGATACTGTAAACGTGTGGGACGTCCCAAAGCAGTATCAGAAGGGTGGGAGCGGTAGCAAAGGAACAACCAAAACTTCACTCCAAACAAGCAGAGCTCCTCATCGGAGGAGTTGCGACATTAAACAGCGGCCTGCAATGCTTTGCGGCCGAAGGGAGCATCCGAAGATGCAGCCACATCAACCTTATAAAATCTTGAAAAGGTATGAACAGACGACCAGGTCGTCGCCTTGCACACGTGTGCAACCGACGCTTTATGTCGGAAGGCCCGGGAAGCACCAATTGCCTTGGTGGAATGCGCCGCAACCGGAAAGGGAGGCGCCCGCCCCTTAAGGGCATAGGCCTGTATGACGGTCTGCCTGATCCACCTAAAGACGGTGGCAGACGACACCGCTCGGCCCTGTTTTGGACCAGACACAGATTTCCGAATGGAAACAGTAGCAGACAGGTACACTCGTAAGGCTTGTACCCATCTTAATGTATGAAGCGCAAACTCTCAGGGATGCGATGGGTGAGGACACAAGGACCGAAGAACAATGTCCTTCTTAAGGTGAAAGGCCAAGACCGTCCTTAGAAAAGAAGGATGGTCGTGGGCGCAACACCAACATATCCTTATGGAGGACCAAGTAAGGCGACCTGCCGGACAAGGCCGCCAACTCAGACATCCGTCTAACCGAAGCAATGGCCACTAAGGCCAACTTCCGGGACAAGGTCAAGAGAGGAATCTCTCTGATATTCTCAAAGGGATGTTCTTGGAGAACCGAGATGCATCAAAATCAGATCCCAAGTAGGGAGAGGAGGCTTGACAGGGGGAATCACATGGCGAACCCCCTGCACAAAAGGTGCTAATCAAGGAATGGCCCGGTAGCGGTCGTTGAAAAAGACAGCCCGGGCCGAAATCCGACCCTCAAAAAAGGTATGCAAGGCCAGCTTTTGGGTCACACCACGCTGTAAGAACAGCAAAATCCTGGGAACGGAATACATCCGAGGATGCCACTCAAGTTCCTCGCACATAGCGATGTAAGCCTTCCAGGTACGGTGAGATATCTTTCTGGAGGAAGATTCCCGTGTCAACAACATAGCAGAGATGACCGAATACGAGAGAACTCGGTCCTTCAGCACCTTAAACAGCCATGCCATTAAAGCCAAGGACTGTAAAGCAGGATGAAGTATGGGATCATGAGACAGAAGGTCCACCCCAATAGGCCGTCGCCAGGAATGTCTGCGACTAGCCGAAGTAGATCGGCGTACCAATGTCGCCGTTCCGGAATGGCCTCAGCCCCTACTCTGCGAAGCCATCGAGGCAACAACAGTAGCGGAGGGTAAGCATATATCAGGTGATACTGCCCCCACGGGCTTCCAACGCATCTGACGCGTCCGCCCAGGGGTCCCTGGACCTGACCACGATCTTGCCACCTTGCGAGTGAGTCCACAAGGTCCACTTCCGGTGCCCCACCTCCGGTAAAGAAGGTGGAAACACCTCCGGATGCAAGGACCCTTTGCCTGCAATGCACACGGCCAACAGGACCGTCTTGCAGCGAGATGTATGAAAATCCCAAAGAGACTCCGCAATGTATCGGAGAAGGGAGGCCCCAGTGTACAGGGTGCCTCAAATGTTGGCCAATAAAGGCAACTTGACGGAACTTCCCTAGAAACTCGGTCAGAGGACTAGTACCTCAGCCTCCACAGGTGGCGCAAACCCACCCCGGGCACAGAGACCCTAAAGGCTAAAGCAGTTGTAGTGCACCTGCTAGACGACTGATGGATGAAGCAGAGGCTTTTGCCCAGTCATTGAGCTATAAAAAATGCCAGAGATGCAGCCACTAACGGGCGTAACGCTAACCCCAACCTGGCGAACACAGTCCAAGCCAGCGCTTCTGATCACCACTGAAAGCAGGTGGAAAGCGATACCCCTGAAACCAGGGATCCTTGTGACAATGCTCCATCCAGCAGCTACCCATGGATAGGTGCCGATTGTGCAAACACATAGTTTATACTATGTATTGCGTCAAACGCACAAATGGAGAGTGTGGGAGGAAACCCACCCAGCCACAAAGAGCATAATACCACCACATACGGCATATGTAGTTTAGTATTTGTGGATAAACCTATTAAACACGTATATACTGTGCCAGCGACGAAGGCGCGCACATCATCGGGGCCTGGACGTAAACCAGCCACGCAGATTGCGTACACAACCATGTAGGTATGTTAGCCTGCGAATAAACAAATTGCACATGTTTATACTGTGCATAGCGTTGAGAATGCGCACACCATTGGAACGCAGGGGAGAAACCTGAGCAACCGGATAAAACCCATGCAGACTGCATGCGCATACCGTGTATGGTATTATAGTATGTGTGCTAAACATTTTTCACAAGCCCATGTGTGCATAGCACCGAAGGCGCGCACACTGTTGGCGCGTGGGAGGAACCGAAGTACCCCACGCATACTCAGAGAATGCAATACGTACAGCTACTGTTAATGTATTTAGTGTAGTGTATAAACATAATGTGTATGTTTACACCGTGTATTGCACCAAAGGCATGCATGTCATGTAGCATGGGCAGAAACCCACGCAAACTGCATACGCATACGCATACCGTGTAGGTATTATAGTGTGTGTGCTAAACATTTTGCACAAGCTCATGTGTGCATAGCACCAAAGGCGCGCACACCGTTGGCGCGTGGGAGGTACTGAAGTACCCCACGCATACTCAGAGAATGCAATACCTACAACTACTGTGAATGTATTTAGTGTAGTGTATAAACATAATGTGTATGTTTACATTGTGTATTGCACCAAAGGCATGCATGTCATGTAGTGTGGGTGGAAACCCACGCAGACTGCAAAGACATACCGGGTAGGTATGTTAGTATGTGGATATCCAATCGCACAAATTTAGACTGTGCATAGCGCCGAAGCGCCCATACCAATGGAGTGTGGGAGGAAACCGGAGTACCCGAAGGAAAACCACACAGACTGCCTACACATACCGTGTAGGTATTATAGCATGCGTGATAAACATTGAACATGTTTAACTGTGCAGAAGGCCAAAGGCGCACATACCCTCAGCGCGTGGGAGGAAACCGGAACACTCGGAAGAACTCGACGCAGACAGCACACAGATACCGTGTAGGAATGATAGCATGTGAATCAACATATTGCACATGTTTATGCTGTGCATTTCCATTGGAGCGTGGGGGGAAACCGGAGTACCCGGAGGAACCCCCACGCAAACAGTATACCCATACTGTAAACATGTATAATATGTGCAATAAACATATTGAACATGTCTATACTGTGCAGAGAGCTGAAGCGCACATACCATGAGAGTGCGGGAGGACACCGGAACCCCCGCCAACCCAGAGAGTATAATACATACATATACTGTGAATGTATCTGGAGTCGTGCATAAACATATTTTGTACGTTTATATCATGTATGGCACTGAAACACAGCATTGGAACGTGGGGACAGCCACGCAGACACAGAGACCAATAACACATACATACACTGTGAATGTATGCAGTGTAGAGGTATAGGATGAGTTAAATTATGGCGCAGAGGCGCATAATGTTCTCTGTATCATTCCAACCTGCTTGACTGTGCTGCCAAAGCAGCATGCAGGTAACAGGTAACCTCTGATCCTCAGACCGTGTGTCTGTCAGAGCTCAAATCATTCCCCAGGAAATGGCGGGAAATGTTACCTCAGGTATCACACATAAGGGACTACAGACATAAATGAATAAAGTCCTCCCTCATCCATGCTGCTCTTGAGGCAGTGTGAGGAAAACAGTGAGGAAACTGTGTAAAAGAAAAGCTTGTCACAGCAATTCCAGCCTGAGAGTGTTCCTCACATCAATGAGATCACTTACAAGCACCCTGTCATTCACTGACACAGAACTGGAGTCTTCCTCACAAGAGAATGTCCTGTTCATAAACATTAAATATTCAGAGGTCGGCTCCTGAGCATAGTAGCTAGGCCCATATCTGACTCAGAGCACCCCTTCAGTAAAGATTTTTTGGGGGGGAGGGGGCTTATAGCTCCTTTTGCTCGCACACCGCTTCCATTCTGACAGGAATTATTCCAGGACTGCTGACAACTGGTCCATAAGGACCACAGGTGCAGGAAACATATGAACATGTTTAACTGTGCAGCACTGCCAGTTGCCCCAGGCAAGTGTGGAGAGCAGGTGTATCAGACTCCATAACGCCACCCTCTGAGACCTTATACACTATACAGTGAATATACAGTCCACCCACTGGCTACGCTGAGGAGGGGATACCCGGGAGGACCCACCAACCCTTAAGGACCGCTCAGTCTGTGAGGAGATTGTGAGGGGATTCGCGCCGCCGCCAGAAATAAATGCGCGGCGGCCACAAGAAAATGGCCGCCGGCCGCAGCTATAGCTGCGCCACTGAACGCCAAGATGGCCACCGAGCGCGAAATTCAAAGCTCTAATGCGCGCCAATGGCGCACGCAATAATCACCTCACACACCAGAAAAAACTGCAGACATGAGCGCCCAGCCAGGCCAGAGTGACCCCCAAGCACCCCACAGCACAGCACCAGTACAGAGTGCAGAGAGCAGCATAACAGGGGGGAGACAGGGAGAAACCCCCACACACAGAAACACAGCCAGCATGTACTCACCTGCAGTAGGAGAGACTACTTACCCGTCCCTTTCAGGGACCCACTGGCTTGTTTCAGACAGACCTATCACAGAGTCGTACTGCGTAGCTGTCGGCCCGGTCCACCGCGAGAGATACAGTCAGTCAAGTACTGTTCAATCTTGAGAGGACCGCGGGAGCATGAAAGCAACCCGGCCACCCCTGGAGTCATGGTGTATGTCGTGAACTGAGTCTCACGCACACAAGGTGAGGATCAGCACGCTCGATGGTCGGACAGGGAAGACTACGAGGATACCAGTGTACCCAACCTGTTGCCCAGCCGACAGTTGATTGAAGGTCTCAAAAATAAAATAATAAAATTCCCAAAGGAATAAAATTTAAAAGTAAAATCTTCCAGGAGACTGGCTCCTGAGAGAGCCACGTCTTCTCCTTCTGCTAGGCAGAAAAAAACTGAGGTCTGCTAGCTGCAGGTGGGAGGGTAATGTCCGGAGGGACCGCCCCCCTGGGCGGGGCTGTTCAGCTCTGGTTTGTTCTAGAATGTTTTAACATCTAACATTCTGCCTAGATCTTCTCCTGCGAGCAGGGACATATACCCACACGTTTACAGTATCCAGCTGTGTCAGTCCATGGACGATAAGAGAAATAACATTTATTCATGTTTTGTAAAAAATAAAGAGAAGGCAGCGCTGGAGAACCTGCTGCCATTTGTGCATCCCAGGGACCCCAGACCACACATCAACCCTGTGTGGACACTAAAATTGGGAGCTTGAGAAGGCCAACATTTCTGAGCACAATCTGATGCTGGCCTCCCAGAGGTCAGGAACAGCAGCAGGTGAGATATATGTCCCAAGTCTGTGGTACTACAACAGGCTGCCTTCTGTCCGACCACAATGAAGCAAGGCCATCACTTCCTTGTCTTCCTGGCAACCTTCCCTGAAGCCTTCCCTGCAGCCTTCCTTCTTCGTTTGGCTGGAGGCTGGGCCACTGGAGGGGTACTCCTGTCAGGAGGAGGTGGAGGAGAAGGGGGTGGCGCAGAAGAACAAGGTGGAGGAGAAGGGGGTGGGGCGGAAGAACAAGGTGGAGGAGGAGGTGGAGGAGAAGGGGGTGGGGCGGAAGAACAAGGTGGAGGTGGAGGAGAAGGGGGTGGGGCGGAAGAACAAGGTGGAGGAGGAGGTGGAGGAGAAGCGGGTGGGGTGGAAGAACAAGGTGGAGGTGGAGGAGAAGGGGGTGGGGCGGAAGAACAAGGTGGAGGTGAAGGAGAAGGGGGTGGGACAGAAGAAGATGGTGGAGGAGGAGGTTGAGTTTGGGACAGTTGTGCCACCTCACAAATTGCTGTATTGGGGGTAATTTTTCCCATCACCCCCTTGTTGAGCAAGGTGATGAGCAGGGGCTCGCATAGGAGGTGTTGCTCCATGCTCATCACCTTGAACTTTGCTTCCACTAGGCCGGCAATGGCCTCTTCAGGGGATGTGGGCTCCTTGAGGGTGGCATGGGCCTCTCGAATAAGGGCCATTGCTGCCTCACTGGTGGTCCTGTCCCTCCTGCCTCTTTTGGGAATTCGGATGGGAGGCACCTGTGATCTGGTGCTTCTCCTTTTCCCTGCCACCTCCTGCCTGCCACTGGGCCCTGCCACCTCCTGGCTGCAACTGGGCCCTGCCACCTCCTGGCTGCCACTGGGCCCTGCCTCCTCCTGCCTGACAGTTTCCAGACCCTCCTCCTGGCTGATTTCATCCTGTGTATGAAAAAGGGACATAGTTTAATATGTTGCTTTAATCTTTGCCTCAAAATTTATAATCATGATTGAAGCAATTAGAATGTAAATCCTGAAATCATTTTCTAAAATTTACAACTACATCAAATTGACTATTTAGCACCCAATTAAGTGCAGACTAATGTCTAGAAATCTTGATTTCACTTGTGGAACTCTAAATAGTTTATGTTTGTCATCTTGACATATTTGTCAAACATTAAGTTTATCCCAATACATATTCATTTAATACTATACCTGGCTCCAGATGGCCAAATCAGGATCATCCAGGATGTTTGCCTCCTCTTGCTCCAGAGAAGGCTCAGGTTGGCTGCAGGGAAGTCTGGGGCGAAGAGTGGAGGGTGATGGCCTTGCCTCAATGTGGTCATCCAGGAAGGACATCCTGCTGTAGTACCACAAATTCGGGACATACACATCATCTGCTGCTGCTCCTGACCTCTGAGAAGCCAGGACCTTAGAGCGTTCAGTCCTGTAGGTGCCTCTCAAGCTCCCAATTTTAGTGTCCACCTGTTTTGCTGTGGCTGTGGGCACCTTGGTATGCACAAATGGGAGCAGGGTCTCCAGCGCTGCTTTTCTCACCCCTCTTTTTTTGTGGATGGGGTTTTTCGCCTCCCACAGAGCGGGCAGCTCCCTTACCCGGTCTATAAATTCCGCAAGGAAATCTTTATCACTAATGAAGACATTCATATTGTATCTGCAAATAAAATAAATAATATATAACTAATGTGAGGTAAACAGTCTAACCTCCTTAACATCGTAGTCACCATATATATCCTACAACATTCTCCAGACAGTATAGGCCAACAATTAGTCAGTCAAAGTCACAAAATCACATACCTTTGTTCGCACGTCCGTCACTTGAACTCCTCTCTCTGCACACCAAACGTAGTATAGTCACATGTGTGTTTGCTATATATACACCACGCATGCGTCAAACTACGAACACGTCGCTCCGCACACGTCGCCCGCCCATGACGCTCTAACTAACATCTTTTTCCCGCCCCTTCTCTTTCGGCGCGCAGACAGATATGGCGGATTTACAGCAGGTGTCTGATAATTCCGCAACTAACGAGGAGGAGACAAGCCTGGAGACCGAGGAAACGTCACGATCAAGGAGGAGATTCAAGGCATCTAATATGTCTTTTGCGGAGATGGCGGAGATGGTGGACATCTTGCTCAAGTCGGATTATGACGCAAAGCATGGGCCGTATAGCAAACCAAATAGAAGGAAGGCCAAACTCCTGAAGAAAGTCGTGAAGAGTCTGAAGACGAATTTCGGGGTGAAACGCTCAAATGAGCAGCTCAGAAAGAGGTGGTCAGACCTCAAACTGAGGGAGCCAGAGCAGTTAAGGAGCATTAAGAGAATGCTAGCAAAAAGTAAGTAAAATTTACACTTTTCTGCTATTAATGTTTTTCTCAACTTACATGTTGCTCCTTTTTTTGATTTTATCATATTGGACTCCCTTCCATAATTTAATAATTTTAACTTGGTTTGGCACAGTAATCGTTCGTTACGTTACAGACACTTCGTTCGGCCACTATCCGCTGTTTTGGCTTATTTTATAGCCACAAAAGTAATTAGACATCTGCGTGTTTTAAAAAAAATTTTGTTCCAAATTTTTAGGCTAGATGATGTGTTTGTAAAGAGAATGAAATGCAAACTTTAGTCAGTGTAAAGGAGAGGACACTCAGCAGCTGCTTCCACATCTGTACTTTGGAGCACTATAGTGTGGGCCACCAGACCCGCCTTTTTTGGGTGTCCCACACAGGTGCATTAGTGATTTTTTCTGGTGCCTCCATGTCTAAAAACTGACAGCCAAAGGTGAATACTAAACATATTATTGGTCAGAAATAATGCATTCATCTTTAACTTCCGCCCAAACACACACTTGTACCCCACTTCCAAGCAATTTAGCCTGTTTTTATTTTTCATAGAGAATTTCAGTGTGATAAATAGACCTTTTGTTTGATTCTCATAGGGGAGAGAAGACTGGGAGGAGAACACTCCAGGGAGCACAGGAACCCCACAGCTTCACAACAACCCCAAACTCCCAAAGACCCACAACCGAAGGATGTTGAGGAAGTTGAGGTGGAGGAAGGAGAAGTGCAGGAAGGAGAGGTGGATGACGTTGTGGAACTGGTCACCACAACAGGTCAGTATCTGTCACCACAGCTTCAGGTAAGAGATGTAGGCCTGCAGAGTTATAATACCTTTTGTATTTTTTTTTTAGGGGATGTAAATGTTGTGGTGAAGGATAGTACACGTTTCTCTGCTGACAGTGCCCTCCGAATAATACAGCAAGTAATGGAATGTAGCACGGAACTGGACAGAATAAAACAAATAATTCATGTGATGGATCAAAGATTTAAAGACATTCTAGATGTTTTGGGGAGAATAGAATAAGGCAACCAAACCCCCATTTTTTTTTCAGGAATGACTGTTCATCAACCTTTTAAACTGTTTTTGACAATGCAACCAGCCAAAAATTGAAGATGCACACAGTGTGTCAACATGTGCCATCTGCCATCAGGGGATATCCATGTACGTCTTTTGGGGGTGCAACCCCTTCCTCGTATCTAAAGTAGGTGAACTGAGGAAGGGGTTGCACCCCCAAAACACGTCCATTGATCACCCCTGATGGCAGATAGCACATGTTGACAATAGGGATCAGGAGTCTAAAATCCCTAGTGGAAAATAATACAAAAGGTGTGCATATTCAATTTTTGGCTGGGCAAGGGGTGGCAAGACCCCATATTAGGACGGGCACATAGAGACATAGTTTGTGTAAGTGAATGTGTCAGATTGCTCAGAGGTATCCAATGTTGTAATTTTTGGAATGCAACTGTTTTTGTATTTTCCTTAGAAAACAATTGCCGGTTTGTGGCCAGGCAAAAAAAAACAAAAAAACAACATGTGTGTGAATGTGCACAGAGTAAAATGTTTGAACACAAACAACGTGTAGCTTCTTTTTCTAATACGCTCTAACCTTATTTGGTGTTTTTTTTTAAGGTTACATAGTGAAATGGTTGTTATTTACTAAAGGCAAATACACTTGGAACTACAAAATGCACTAAGACAAACTAGGAGACAGGAAACAAACAAAAGTTAAAACTTTAAAACAGATTTTTATTTAACTCATTCTCCAGGAATCTTTAGCCATAGCCTGGCATAGGAATTGCCCCCCTACCCGTAAAATATTGCATGTATTTGTCCCGAACCTCACGGGCATTTTGGCGGTGCAAGCCAGGACGGGTAGATTCCAGGCCCGGCAGGGGATTAGCAGGTGAAAGTCCAGCCTCAGGCAATACTGAGGCCATATATGAATTGGATTTTCTGCTGAGAAAATTGTGTAGCACACAGCAGCATAAAACTACATAGTTTATTTTGTAGTCCGCCAAGTGTATGGAAGTCATAAAAATGCGGAACCGGCTGGCCATTATGCCGAAGGCATTTTCAACGACTCTTCGGCCCCTGGCCAGCCGGTAATTGAACACCCTCTTCTCTGGGGTCAGGGTCCTCAGAGGAAATGGCCTCATAAGATGCGGTCCAAGTCCAAAGGCTTCATCAGCCAAGAAAACAAAGGGGAGTCCTTCAACATTCCCTGCATCCGGTGGCAATGCAAGGTCGTCACTCTGGAGACGGAGGGCAAACTCCGTCTGGATGAAGGATCCCCCATCGGACATCCGGCCATTCTTCCCTACATCAACATAGAGGAATTCATACCATGCTGACACCACCGTCATCAGCACAATGCTATGAAACCCCTTGTAGTTGAAGTAGTAGGACCCAGAACGGGGTGGCGGCAGGATGCGGACGTGCTTCCCGTCTATGGCACCACCGCAGTTGGGGAAGTCCCACCGCGTGGCAAACTCCGATGCCACAGTCTGCCATTCCTGTGGCGTGGAAGGAAGCTGGGGAGTCAAACAAGATGAAAAAAAATGTGAATTTTAAAATCTTACATTATAAGGAGATTCTAAGAAAAAACATTAGAGGCCAACATCAATCAAATTCTACATTTATTAAGGTGTTTTAAATAAGCATAATGGAAGGCTCGTGTTTCATATTCATCACCCCCTCTGATGGTCCATTAATAAATTATTTTGTGGGGGGGTAGATGTGTTTGGCCACAGGATAGCAGTGCAGTGGCGGTGCGTCCAGAGTGGGCGCTGGAGCACTGCCCCCTCTCTCCTGTGCCGTCACTCAGAACAATACATAGGTTCATGCCTTGCATGAACCTATGTATTGTCAATGCCGCCCACTATTCAGGTGGATGGCCCCCTGTTAAGCGACCAACATATGAATAACTGCGGCATTTATGGGGTGAAAATTGCATATCAGAAACAGGGAGGCAAATAGGCTTGGCGATTACAGCCTGAAGGATGTACCGTATTTTTCGGACTATAAGACGCACTTTTTTCCCCCAGAAATATGGGGGAAAATGTCCCTGTGTCTTATAGTCTTATAGTCTGAATACATAACAGGGGCCCGACCGCCGCCACTAGCCCCCCCCCCCGCCGCAGTGTCAGGGGCTTTGCGAATCCAGTTAGAGCCGCTCTCTCTTTCTCTTTGGCTTACAGAAAGGGAGGAGGGGGCGGCGGGGGATATACAGACAGCCCGCAGCTCTCCTCTCACTGTCACAGCGCCGCTGCCGAGTTCTCTGGCAAATAGAGCAGCGGCGCTGTGACAGGGAGAGGAGAGCTGCGGGCTGTCTGTATATCCCCCGCCGCCCCCTCCTCCCTTTCTGTAAGGAGAAGGGTGAGAGAGAGCGGCTCTAATTGGATTTGCTGGGTCACCACCCAGCTTCCTACCCACTGTTCCCCCCCCCATGATTGGCCACAGCAGAGGGCCAATCAGAAGACACTGGGGGCATCATGGGAAATGAAGTCCCTGCAGAGTTCTGGCACCAGTTCCCCCAGCATGCAAGCACTCTGCTGGAGGGGAAGGAGGGGGTGTTAGAACTTGAAGAGGAGCAAAAGAGAATACTCTGGGGGACACCACCAGAGAGCCACGCTGTACCCCGCACCACCAGAGAGCCACGCTGTACCCCACACCACCAGAGAGCCACGCTGTACCCCGCACCACCAGAGAGCCACGCTGTACCCCGCACCACCAGAGAGCCACGCTGTACCCGCACCACTAGGGAGCCACGCTGTACCCGCACCACCAGGGAGGGAGAAAGACCGAGCCACTGCCAGGATACAGACATGCTACACTACTGACTAGAGTCACCCCGGGCAACCCAGAGTGAGCGAACGTCCAGCCAGAGGGATCACTGTTGCGATTTCGCTGGGTCTGGTAAGAGGGCCTGTTGGCCATTATCCATTACTATTCCCAGGGACTGAGCCATTAGGAAGTGCCTAACCTGATATCCTCTAGGCCTTATTGACCGCCACAACGTCCCTCTCTGTCCTCTTCCCACGGCGTCCCCTCTGTCCTCTTCCCACGGCGTCCCCTCTGTCCTCTTCCCACGGCGTCCCCTCTGTCCTCTTCCCACGGCGTCCTTCTACCAGGGCGTTACTCTGTCCTCTTCCCAGGGCGTTACTCTGTCCTCTTCCCAGGGTGTCCCTTTGTCCTTCACCCACGGCAACCCTCTGTCCTCTTCCCACAGCGTCCCCTCTGTCCTCTTCCTATGAAGATGACAGGGCGGGCCTTGACAGGAAGGGGTGGGTCATATTTAAATTAGGGGGTGCGCAAGTTTAGTCAGGCCTAGGGCAGCACAAAGCCTAAATACACCACTGATGGCATGGTCACTCTGCATTTACTATGGCAATGGTCACTCTGTGTTTACTGTGGCATGGTCACTCTGCGTTTACTGTGGCATGGTCCCTCTGCGTTTACTGTGGCATGGTCCCTCTGCGTTTACTGTGGCATGGTCCCTCTGCGTTTACTGTGGCATGGTCCCTCTGCGTTTACTGTGGCATGGTCCCTCTGCGTTTACTGTGGCATGGTCCCTCTGCGTTTACTGTGGCATGGTCCCTCTGCGTTTACTGTGGCATGGTCCCTCTGCGTTTACTGTGGCATGGTCCCTCTGCGTTTACTGTGGCATGGTCCCTCTGCGTTTACTATGGCATGGTCCCTCTGCGTTTACTATGGCATGGTCCCTCTGCGTTTACTATGGCAATGGTCAGGCTGCATTTCATGGGCACTGGAAAATATTTTAGTACACCATTTGGTTCAGAATATTTTTTTTCTTGTTTTCCTCCTCTAAAACCTAGGTGCGTCTTATGGTCAGGTGCGTCTTATGGTGCGAAAAATACGGTAATTGGCTTCATAAAAGTTAAATAGGGGACGCAGGGGGGGGCCGACATTCCTTGGGTAAACACTAACAGGCTGCTCTGCCAATCGTGTTCACCAAGTCTGTTTAATGGTAACATGATTGGGTGATGCAACATCAAGGGAAGGAGAAGACATCAAGGACAGAAGAAGGATGGCGCTGACCACAAGAAGGTATGTGCAGGGCTGGGGGGAAACTGGCTGCATTGGAGGGAACAAAATGGCTGCATTGGAGGAGACAAAATGGCTGCATTGGAGGAGACAAAATGGCTGCATTGGAGGGGACAAAATGGCTGCATTGGAGGGGACAACTGGGGGCGTTTAATAGGCACCTTTGCAAAAATGGAGGAAGTTTATTTCCTAAATTGGGGTTGGACCCCCAAACATTTGTTGCAACAGGCGCCCCTGCTGGAAAGGTTAGTGAAGGGAAATATGCATAGAGGAGAAAAAAGGGGCAATCTAAAGCTTCCAGCATGCATGAGGACAAAGGGGACATTCTCAGCATATTACAATCATGGTAATTAGGGAAGGATGAAAGAAATACAATACATTAGCATACATGAAATACATAAAATGTGATGTTAAAGGAGAAAACTTACCCTAATATAGTCCTCCTGCAGGACTTGGATGATGGCAGAACAGGTGTCTGGGATTATGAGGCCCAGAGCCTGGGGGGAGATGCCTGTCGTGAACTTCAAGTCCTGAAGACTTCTCCCTGTCGCCAGATAACGTAACGTGGCGATGAGCCTCTGCTCAGCACTGATGGCTTCCCGCATAACGGTGTCCTGCCTGGTAATATAGGGGGAGACCAAAGCCAACAGTTCCTGAAAAACGGGGTCAGACATCCGCAGAAAATTCCTGTAGTCCTCAGGATTATTCTCGACTATCTCCCGCAGCAGAGGCATGTGGCAGAATTGGTCCCGCTGGAGCAACCAATTCTTGGTCCATGAACTCCTCCTCACACCATTCATGGACTGGTCTTGGTCCAAAACAAGCAGACCAACACCAAGCACACGCACAGCACGAACTCGACGACGAGAACGTCCAGGCGACATGGCTAGGAAACGGTCGTCTTATCAGAACGTACAGAACAGAACGCACTTTAGAACAGCAAGGCCTATGAATAACGAACTGAAAAACAGAAACGAACGGGCAAGAACGCACTGTAAAACAGATACGACCTGCCTAGACACCCTGAAAGTCAAGATACGAACCCATAAGCACAAACTGAACCTCAGAAAACGAACTGAAAAGCACGAAGACTGAAAAGCGCGAATTGTCTCTTCCCAAACTTTTACTTCACACGCGGTAACACGAGATCAGCAAAAGCAGCCCAAGGGGTGGCGCCAAGAAAATCGATCTTCCCCTTTATAGTGCCGTCGTACGTGCTGGACGTGAGCGCGGAGAACAACGAGGAAATTGGGAAATGTCAGTGTGTACGCATGGAAAGCTTGACGAGAAACTCGTCAAGGTTAACAAGAATCTCGTCGAAAAATACGACGTGTTTTTAACAACGAGAAAATCGGCCGTGTGTACGAGGCTTCAGTCAAAAAAACCTTTGGAACAAAGTTTGTTTTGTTTTTCACAAGAACATGTCCAATAGAGTTTAAAAAAGCTGCAGTAACCCTAAGGAGCCATTTGAAGCCCACTGCATTTTTTTAAAATAGAGAATTTGGTATACATTTTTACCAAAATGTTGGCAAAGTGAAAAAAGTAATCCCTAGCAACTGGACAGTATGACAAATCTTTTGGCAGAAAAGACAGTTCACATATGCTGTATGTATTGAAGTTTGGTATTTAGAATTATTTGTCTGTAGTTCAACTTTAAGTTAGGTGTTTTAGAAGGTATAGATTTAAAAGAACCCTAAAGAAACATTGTAATATTATCTTTGGGCTTAAACTGAATGCACAGCAGTCCAAAATTAGCAACGCACCTTTTTATACACATATAAATTCCTGATTTTTAATGCAATTAAGCCTGTTCATAGGATGAGGTGTCTGCAGAGGGGCTAATTGGTAGCATAATTAACCCCCATCAGTTCATTATGGAATACTGCAGAAGGAAACAACATTACTGAACAGCAGGGCTGGTTCTAGTGGATGGACAGTGCTGGCTAACACTGCTGCTTTTGTGTCTGCTCCTGCATTACATTCCAAAAGACACAAGGCAACAATGGAGTTGGCGGTAACTCGAAACTCTGCAATCTCAATTCTCATCTGTTATATTTTACTTTCTTCCATATACAGTAAAATAGTTCTTTATTCAATGATATATAATCCAACATTTATAATTAACCACTTCCCGCCCAAGGTACACGTATAGACGTCCTTGACTTTGAGCGGGGGTATCTGAATGATGCCTGCAGCTACAGGCATCATTGAGATATCGTCTTTTTCAGCCAGCGATTCTCTGCACCATAAGAATGATCATAGTGGCTGTTCCGCCGATTGATGGTTCTTACGGGCGCTGAGAGGGGATGTCCCCCCTCCCGCCGCCCTCCGGTGCTTCTACCGACTCTTAGCTGCGATCGGTGAATCGGAGAACGGATCCGCCGACCCCGGATGCTTAGCATAGAGATTTCCGGCAGACCAGATGGTCGCCGGAATCTCTATAATCGTTCGGAGGCCGGGCGCGATGTTATGACGTCACGCCCGGCCTCTGCATTAAAAAAAATACGCCGCCGCCTTGGCTGGGAAGCCTAGAGGTGAGATGTGGGATTTTATTGACCCCCATATCTTACTATAAAGAGGACCTGTCATGCTTATTCCTATTACAAGGGATGTTTACAAAAAGTGTCAAAGTAAAAAGTTAAAAGTAGAATTAACAATAAAAAATAAATAAAAATGAAAGTTTCCCTGTGCCCGCGCGCAGAAGCGAATGCATACGTAAGTCCCGCCCACATATGAAAACGGTGTTCAGACCACTCATGTGAGGTATCGCCGTGAAAGTTAGAGCAAGAGCAATAATTCTAGCCCTAGACCTCCTCTGTAACTCAAAACGTGTAACCAGTAAAAAAAAATAAAGCGTCGCCCATGAGTATTTTTAAGTACCGAAGTTTGGCGCCATTCCACGAGTGTGTGCAATTTTGAAGGGTGACATGTTAGGCATATATTTACTCAGTGTAACATCATTCACATTATGCAAAAAAATTGGGCTAACTTTAAATGTTTTTTTTTTTTTTAAAGCATGAAACGTTCGAAAAATTGCTGCGCAAATACCGTGCAAGATAAAACGTTTTAACGACCACCATTGTATTCTCTAGGGTCTCTGCTAAAACATGCATAATGTTTGGGGGTTCTATGTAATTTTCTAGCAAAAAAATTATGATTTTTACATGTAGGAGCAAAGTGACAGAATTGGCCCGGATGGGACGTGGTTAAAGTGGTTGTTAACCCACCGTTACAACTTCATATACTCTTCTTTGTTTCCTAATGACAGGTTCTCCTGTCTGTTTTATAAAAAAAAAAAAAAAAATGTCAGCCTACCTGATTTCAAAACCCTGCTCGGCGCTCAGATGACCCGCTGACTCTCTCCTTTCCCCGTCTGACAGCTACAGTGGGCAGAGCCGAGATCCCCCCGCTGACGTGAGTGAGGAGGACAGGAGGAGAGAGCCAGCCGGTCACATGAGCACCGAATGGCGCTCTGAAATCAGGTATAGCTTGCATAAAACAGAGATAGGAGCACCTGTCATTAGGAAACAAAGAGGATTATATAGGACATTAAAAGTCATTTGTGCAGCAGGAGGGGAAGGGGCGGGCACTGACACAGGGTCTGACAGGCAGGGAGGAAGGGGGGAGAGAGCCCAGAGTAGGACAGGAGAGCTGCCAATGATGGAGGCATATAAACTGACCCACAGTGTCAGGGCTCAGCAGCCATCATAAACCGTGGTCAGTTTACAATGGGGAGGGCAGAACCAGGCAGAATCAGGCAGGTATTTCAGGTGATACAGGGGGCCAAATTACACAGCACAAGCACTGTGCTGTATAACATGATTTAAAGGATATTTAGGATAACAAACACTTTAAGTCCCACTTTGCTCTATTAATTAGGAAAGATACTTTCTGAAAATATACAGAAATGTTTCTCGATTTGCAGACATACATATAGTACTCGGTGTAGATTTAATGCAGCCCAAGATTTGCATTTTAAAAAAAACTGTTTTCGGTCAATGTATTTTCTAAATGTTGACATGTTTACAAAATAGATGTTTTTTAGCTTTTATTGTTTTTATAAAATCCGTATTTTACAAAAAATATTAAATGCAAATTGCTATACCAGTCAAGCACGCTGAAGGGCACAACTTGTTTATACAGTAACTTGTGAATACAGCAACTCAAGAACAATTTTAGGCTCTAAACTACTACCCAAGTACATGTACTAATTCACCATTGATAGACAAATAGAAAGATTATAGTGAAAAATAGATACTGTACAACAATCTTTTTTGAGAATGACTGTTTAGTGGACAGATTATGCATACGTAACTGGCCACCACCTAGTATTTAAAGTGGTTGTAAAGGCTGGAGTTAAAAAACCTTCAGTGTGCAGATCCCCCTCCCCCCCAGCCCCCCTAATACTTAGCTAAGCCCAAATCCAATCCAGGGACATGCACGAGACCCTGAGTTTCTCCCTTCTGATTGGCTGAGATGCAGCTGCAGGAGCCATTGGCTCCCGCTGCTATCAATCACATCCAATGAGGCGGGACCCAGTGGTGGGGCTGAGCTGCACGCTGTCTTATGATTGCAGAGAAGTGACTGGGGGGGGCACGAGCACGCACGAGTGCACCCACAGTAAGAGGCTTGCTATGGGGGCACTCAACAGGAGGGGCCCAGAGCGCCGGCAGGCGACCCAAAAAGAGGAGCGGGCCTGTTCTGTGTAAAACTATTGCACAGAACAGGCAAGTATAACATGTTTGTTTGGTTTTTAATAAAAAAAAATCCTTTACAATCACTTTAAGGCACCTTAAGCTGACCACAGTAGATTAACATATAAATCTTAAAGCACTCCTTTGTGAGAAGAGGTTAAGTGTTTCTCTGGCCAAAAGTTTTACTTTTTTTGTTTACATTTTGTAAAAAAAGTTGGGTTTGGTTGGATCCTTTGATGTCCGTTGCCCCACTGGTGAAGTCCACCCTCCATATTTGTCCTGGTGACAAGATGTTTCAGTCACTAGAATGGGAATAGAGGGAAACTTCCAATGAAGACACCTGTTCCAGTCTCAAGTTTCTAAGAGGATTTTACTTGACATTGAAGAGATTTAAAATCACTTCGTCTTGTCTCTGTAACAGGAAGTGAGGGAAAATGTTCCCAATGGGACACAGAGAAGAAAACCCTACAAGGGTTCAAGCTATTCCATACTCTATTCCAGGCTTTCTCAAACTTTTAACCCTAGAGGAACCCCAAAAATAATTTTCATGTCTCGAGGAACCTTTACTAAAACCAAATCAGCAGGGCTCAATAGGAACAATGCTCCTTATATTGGTGATCAATAGGAAGAAGGTCCCCTTTAAAGTGGTGTTCAGAATGCCACCCTTAAAGACAGCTGAACCTTGAACTCTGTAGAAATCATCAAATAGGTGGTCCATCAGCCACAGCTCAAGGAACCCCTAGCAACCTCTGGAGGAACCCCAGGGTTTCACGGAACCCTGGTTGAGAATGGCTGCTCTATTCAAACTAAAGGAACAAATGTGTTAGAGATAAAATTATTAATGGAGTTGCCACATGTGCCATGTCTCCAAACTTCCTCAGCCCCTAATAACTTGTCTAGCCAAACACTGACCTCACAAAATGGTAGCATAATAAAAAGTAGAGGGCAAATACAAAAGTATTTGTTCAAAACAAATTGTATATATAAGTTTACTGTTCTTGCATTTGATAAAAAAGGCCAATGAGTTTCAGGGGTTTCAAGGGGCTTGCTTCATCAGAGCTTGGGAATGCAGAAAGGGCTGAGGTCTGGAAATTTTTAAATTTTATACTTAGAGTAAAATTCTTAGCTGTTCTAAAAGAATTATTCTTGGTGCTGTCATCCTTATTCTTATATCAAGGTATTACAAAAACTTCTTTATGGCTCATTATGATTCATTAGAAAGATCCATGTGAAACTATTCCATTAACAACCCAACCAAACAGGGTCCTAACAATGCCAAGATACTCAGTGATGTTCAATTCCACCATCCTTTTAGTACAAGACTGCCTCTGTTTCATTTAAAAAAATTTGAGCTGTAATAGTATTGGTTTGTGTGTTTCAAATCACTTCACAGGTTGGGACCAATATCCTCTGGTCAAAGAAAGTAGGTAAGGTAGGTTCCCTTTTTTTGGTGAAATGGGTGCAATAGATTCCATGTTGTTTAAAACTAAAAGAGGAAGGATGGAGATGACACGCTTCACTTCCTTCACCATTTTGGAAATGTTAAATAAAGCTATTTATTTCTTCCATATGGTGCATCCAGAAACAAAGAGCAAACATGGGTTTTAGAGTTCTCCTTTAACTCCTTTGCATAGTTACTTTAACATAATCAGCCATTTGTTCCTAACAGCGTGGCAGAGAATCACAAGCGTTTCATTTCACAGCTAATTTACTTTGCAATTATAGATCTGTTGGTAAACATTGGCATAATATTCTGCTTAATATTCCTTTGCTTGTTTGTGCATTAAACCATTGGCTTTCTGTAATGCTTGCGCAGAAGCAGCGTGATAAAAACTAAAATGGCTTTTGCTAGGGAGGAAATTAAGTTAAATGGTAAGATTTTTGGGTTTAATGTTTATCCATATGCCACTAGAAGTACAGACCATATTTCCTTCTAATTAGTAGCATTAAAAGGTGGGGGGGGGGGGGGGTTGTGTATAAGAGGGTACTCAGTCCTGTCAGTAGATGTAGTGAGAAATATATTAAAGAATAATTGTACAATTGCAAGAATCCATCCCCACAAGAGACACCACAACACAGCCAAAATATATGCATGCATCTTTATTTATATATATATATATATATATATATATATATATAAATGTAGCGGCCTCACCCTCTCTTCTTCTTTAGCGGTTACTCTGGCTCCAGTCTAGGGGTACCTTGAAGGGGAGAGCGAGGTGCGCCACGGCCCATGTCCTCTAGATTACAGCATGTAGAGGTGAAGGCCAGCACCAGATTACCTTCGGGCTGTGTATACGCTCAGAGCCAAGTCTGTTCTGCTGATAACCCCCTTTGCTCCCAGTAATTGGAGTACCACACACTGAAAAGGTCCAACACTTATTTATTCCATAACAGCAAACAAATAGTCCTTTGCGAGCAGACAGTTTGAGACCCATAGAACAGTTCAGTATTGGTGCGGAGTAGGTCAAGGCACAATCCTCAAAGGAACTAAACCGTTGAGGTTTCACCAACGGTTGCTAAGCACAGTGGCTGTAAAACTTACTTTTTTGGGCTTCAGAGTCTCTTCCAGCGACTCTAATGAACAGGAACTGGAGTTACCTTCGCTACGCTGCAGCCCCTGTCAGGGGGAAGACATCCCTCCAAGAGAGTTACCAGAGGCCCCGCCGTCACCGGATTAATGCTGTACCGGGCTATTCGGAAGGGTTACACACCCCGGCCTCCTCACCTCAGATACGGGTCCCAACACCTTAGGGCCCCTCGGACTCCTCCACCCTCGCGGAACCCAGTCAAAGTTACTGGGCCCCAGGCCTTGGCCATAGTACCTCACCCCAGGCTTAAGGTGCCTGGGATGGACTCCATCTCTTGCTCCGGCCAGGTCAAGGGCACTTGGGCCCGGAACGCCAGCACCCAGGCTGAAGGTGCCTGGGTGCGGCCGCGTCCTCCAACTCCGAACTCTCGGACCACCACTCCGGACTACCCCCGGACAACAACCACGTGGTAAGGGCGTCCGCCCCTTTTATCCCCTCTCCCTCTGGTTACAGCGGGTTCCCCACCCCGCTGTACCAGCACCAGGAAAGGACAAAAAGGGAGCAGTCTTGCGGTGCAGGTTCAACTCCGGCCCAGGGCGACAACACCACCTGCAGGCCGCAGGGAACCTTGCACCACCAGAGTCCTCCAAGAACCACAAAAGAGGTTCTCAGACTCCCTAACAATTAGTGCAGTTGAATAACCCAGATGCTTCCCCCCAAATTTAAATGCCCGCTACACACACATATATATATATATATATATATATATATATATATATATATATATATATATATATATATACACACACACACACACACACACACATATATATACATATATATATATATATACACATTTACACATACATACATACATACATACATACACATTTATACTTTTGTAAAGATGGAATTCTGCACTGAACTGTCTGGCCTGTGTCCGTTGGGGCTCCTGTAGTGGGGCCCAGGTGTAGGCTCAATTTTGGACTCCCCATGTAACTATTCACTTTGTTTTGATTGACAGGTAGATCAAAATGAGCCATGTTGAGGTCTCGAAGACAGTGGGAAGGGTTCTACCACCCGCATTACCCACATCTTGTATAAATGGGCCTCTAAGTCCCAGGGGTCCTTGTCTAATGGCACAATCTGCACAACTGGTATGTACTCTCCCTTGTTTCGGGTGATAGGGCAAAGGCAACATACTGAAGAAGATGAGGGTCTGGAGTTGACACTGCAAGGAGCACCTAAAGCATCTAACTCCAAAGTTGCTATTGTGATGTACTCTTGTACATATGGCAGGCAGCCATTCTGTCAGTCAGTCGGACAGGGAAAGTTATGGACATACTTCCTCTAGTCAACTGGCTAGGCTAAAGCCCCGTACACACGGTCAGAATTTCCGACAGAAAAAGTCAGATGGTAGCTTTTGGTCGGAAATTCCGACCGCGTGTAGGCTCCATCTGACTTTTTCTGTCGGAAATTCCGACAGCAATAGATTGAGAGCTGGTTCTCAATTTTTCAGTTTTCCCGTTGGAAATTCTGACCGTGTGTACGGGGCTTTAGTGTCATACCAGCAAGATCACAGGTCATAGCCACACACAAGGGTTACTGAAAACAAACTGTGCCCCTATGCTGATAGCAGTTTGGTTTTAGGTGTATGGACCCACAAACTGATAAACTGTAAAAACACAGTACACTATTCCACCAACAAAAATCCATATACTGTAAGGTGATTTACCTTTATGTGGAAGATTATTTTAAAAACGAGTCCTCTTCACAGCACTCAAAGAGCAGACTAATGTAGAAGTTAAAGAAATGCTATGACTCTAAAGAGAAATTAAATTCCTCAAATTGTTCATATAATTACCTTGTAAAGGCTGAGCTGTCTGCTAATGTGTCTTTATTGTTCTCATTTTTTTTTATAAGAGGGTATTTACTTGTAAACTGTATGTCAGTGATTCTTAAATGTTTTTCCTCCTTCACTGTGCACAGCATCCCGCTGCTCTGCAACTCCAATGTGCTTTTTTGTTCCTTTAGCTTTCTTAAACTAGTTCACAGAAGGCTGCCAAAAAGACTGTTTAAAGAATAACTATAGGCAGATATAAAAGACATCCATGTCATCCAGCTATGTATTCATATAGAAATTCTAAAATATATTTTAACTAGAACCTCAATTTGTCTTTATATTTTCCTTCCATAATTTCCTGTACAGCAAGATTCAGACTGGGAGAGGAAAAGGCAGCATAGTGAGCCAATCAGGTACTCTTTCATTGTAAGTTGCTGTCAATCAAACACCATTAACACGCTTACAGAAAGGGAAATTACAGGAATGTGTTAATCAATATATTGTTTCTGCATTGTCCAGTCAGACTGGGGAAGATTGATGACCAAGCTGTACTGCCTTACTAGAATGGTGAAAGGTAAGGTCATAGAACTGGCTCAGCTTACTGCTTGATTTTGAATAGTCAACATATGCTGTGGTCTAGGACAGCAAGTTTGCCAAGGGAAGAACAAAACACCCACACGTCAATTTGCTAATAGTAGAACATTCCCATTTGTATTATAAGCTGTGTATGCATTGTTGCTGTCACTACATAGTTTGGGTATCTTTGCTGGTGTAATAGAGTACTTTACAGTCCTGGGTTCGTACACCTAGACACAATCTGATAACAGACTTTTGCTAGTGTTTACATTATTATTCTTGGTTCTAGATGTAGTGGCACAGATTTGGCAATCTGGCTCTATCAGCCTCTCCATAATATCAGCCTGCAAAAAAGTATCATCTGTCACCATGGACCCATGATTGCACTTGTCTGATCTTGTAAGTGTGTCACTAAAGTTAGTCTGTCCACTCAACGTTGATTAGCGTTGGGCAGCCGCTTGAGAAAAGAGACAGAGCCCCAGAAACGTTTAGCAGCCCAGCCCTCACCCATTCCATTGGCTGGTGGTTGGCGGCTGCTCCGGTCCCACCCACCTCCAAAATCACTGCTCACTTTCACAGCTGACATTCTCCCTGTGCCTGCAGCTGCTGGGCCTGCCAGTTTCTCACGCGGAAAGGCTGTTGACAGTTCCACCATCTGCATGTGAGGTTATCCCATCTAACTATGCCCATTGATGTCTGATGCCATCTGAGAATACCTGTATGCTGTACTGCTGTTACCACAGATGTAAGTGTGCTTAGATTTAATAAATTATGTCATACACACTTTGATTCACTCCAGCAGCCTTCTGTTTTCTTTGCCTATAGTTCTTAAAGTGGTTGTGAAGGCTCAAGGTTTTTAACCTTCATACATTTTGTGCATGAATGTAAAAAACCTACTCTGTGCAGCTGTCCTCCCAGCCCCCCTAATACTTAACTGAGTCCGATCTTCCTCCAGCAATGTGCATGAGAACCCCAGCTCTCTGGGGACTCTCCCTCCTTATTGGCTGAGACAACAGCAAGTGTCATTGGCTCCCACTGCTGTCAATCACAGCCAGTGAGCCAATGAGAGAGAGAGGATGGGGCGGTGCTGAGCCGTGGCTGTGTGTGAATGGATACGCAGAGCCATGACTCAGGAATGAGCCTGCTTGGGTGCCCCCATTGCAAGCGCCTTGCTATGGGGGCATTCGGCGGTAGGGAGAGGCCAAGAGCGAGGAGAGAGGAGAAGAACCTGCAAAACTACTGCACAGGGCAGAAGAGTAGGACATGTTTGTTGTTTACAAGAAAAAACAAAAAACAAAGCTTTAAAATCACTTTGATGACATTGGCTGTATGTTTTGGGTTGTTTTTCTGCTGCAGAATACATTTGGGGCAAATCACATACTTCCCTGATGGTATGGCATTGATGAATAAATATCTGCCTGTATTTCTCAGCATTGAGGGCACCATTGATCCTAACAAAATCTACAACTCCATTTGCATAAATTCAGCCCCAAACTTGCAAGGAACCTCCACCATGCTTCACTGTTGCCTGCAGACGCTCATTATTGTATTGCTCTCCAGCCCTTCACAAACAAAACAGCCTCCTGCTACAGCCAAATATTTCAAGTTTTGACCCATCAGTCCAGAGCACCTGCTGCTATTTTTCTGCACCCCAATTACCATGTTTTTCTGCATAGGACATGGAAACAAGGATAAGTGATTCAACTATGCAGGAAAACATAGTAACTGGGGTGCAGAAATGACAGAAGGATTTGAGGCAACCCAAATCCACAGAAGATCCGTGGTTAGTTCTCCAAGATGTTTGGAACAATCTACCTGCTGAGTTCCTTTAAAAACTGTGAGCAAGTTTACCTAGAAGAATTCATGCTGGTTTGAAGGCAAAGGGTGATCACACCAAATATTGATTTGATTTGGATTTCTCTTCTGTTCAATTACATTTTATTTGGTTAATTGATCAAAATAAATTAACACTCCTATTTTTTCACACCTAACCAAAACTTTTACACAGTAATATACATATATATATATATATATATATATATATGTAGCGGGTGGTTACATTTAGGGGGAAGCATCTGAGTGGTAGCCAGGCTCAGATGTACCAATTGTTAGGTCTCAAGGACCATTCCTATCCCTGGGAGATAGTACTGGTGTTTAAGTTCACTGGGGCCTATAGGTGGCGCTGTTGCCGTGGGTCCAGATTGAACTGCAGTACGAGGTCATGTTCTTTTTGTCCCCTCTCGGCAGCAGTATGGCGGGGCACCTGCTGTGCCTGTCGGGAGAGAATGTAAAAGGGGGCGGCCATCTTCCAGAGGGGTCGTCGTTTCCGCGCTCAGGCACCTTAAGCCTGGGTGCGGGTGTGTCGCCTCTGGGTGTCCTAGGCCCAGAGACGGAGCTGCTGTTCCATCTCAGACACCTTCAGTCTGGAGTGAGGTACTTCGAGAGAGGCCCGGGGCCCAGTACCTTCGACTGGGTCCCACAAGGGATCGAGGGATCCTAGTGTGCCCCCCCTGAAGTGGGTGCCCGAATCTAGGACGAGGAGGCCAGGGACGTGACCCTTCCCAAAGACCCAGCACAGTATCGCTGGTGACGGTGGGGCCTCTGGTAACTCTCCGGATGGATGTCCTTTTTCCTGACAGGGGTCATTACTTCTAGAAGATAATTCATCGTGAATCTGGTCAGTGGCAGAGACCAAACAACCGGGCCTGTGGCAGAGGCCCTATTCACCTGGTCTGTGGCAGGGACCCCCCTCATGGTCGGTGGTAGTGACCGTGCGCCAAGCCTGTTAGTGCTATTCAGAACAAGAGAAACCCAAATTTAAGTTTGTGCCTGTACCTCCTCTCACCTTATCTGACCTGTGTTTGTCTCAACCCGTCTGCTCTAAAAGATACTGTGTATTGTGCAAGAAGGAATAAACAAGTGTTGGACCTTTCAGTTGGTGTGGACAGTTGCTTACTGGGGAAAATTAAAGACTTGTTCTGATTACTGCAGAAACGAGGTCAGCACTGGAGGCTTTTTTACACCACTCGCAGGCAGGCCCGAGAAACTAACACCGCTCAACCTCCCTATTCAGGAGGGTACGGGCTTGTGGTGCGGTGTGCCTCATTCTTTTCCTGCGGAGGAGCCAAGCAGAAGAAATGCAGGTAAAGTCTGCGGTTGGTGCGCTACACATATATATATATATATATATATATATATATATATATATATATATATATGTAATGTTTGGAGGTTGTTAGCTCAAGTGTAGCACCCGCTAGCGAGAACAGTCCCACACAAATGTTTCCTTTTGAGGGCTTGTTGGCCCACTTTTATTAAAGAAAATCAAACAAAGTTCCAGAAATTAAAACATAAGTGGTTTCCCTCACAGGGGGTTTTCACCATCAACATTAAATGGTAGTATGTTCAGCCTCCTGGTTTACACATGCAAAAGTGCAAATAAAAATACAGAGCCGCCTGGCTCTCTTCAGCAGCAGCACCACTGCTCAGGCTCCGGCATGGAGCCCTCCTGACTCCTGTCAGCAACCTCAGACTCCGGTCTCTGGGTTTCACAGTGCAGCCTGTACTCTCTAGCTACTCCAGCTTCTCTAGCTACACCAGTGCACACCTGCACACTCTGGGTTCTCGCTTGAAAGCCTGGACTCCTCGGGAGGGTGGAGCCCAGAATCCTGGTTCCGACTCTATCAGGTCCACACACACCTGAACCATCAGTGTGCCGTTGAATCTTAAAACCCAGACCCAGGACTGGGGATTTCATCCCACCCGGATCTCTAAGAAATCCCCGGGCTCCAGGTCCCAAAGTGGACTTTATTAAATAATGAGGCAACTGAAATGCCAGTTTCCTCTGTACATTATAAGCTCCCTGGAGCCCCTCAACCCGTCCAGTTGAGAATTCTGGGTCACTACACTGGTGGGGTACCACACTACCACAATATATATATATACTGTATATATCAATCAACATTTTGTTCTGTGCCAACATTTTACAATCCTAGCATTCCAAAGTGGGTACACAGCTTTGAACAATTTTGCTATTCCCTTGGTTTACTGCAGGAGTTTGAAGGTTGTAGCTGGACCCAGGGCCGCCATCAGGAATTTTGGGGCCCCTTACACAGCTTCAGGCTTGGGCCCCCTGGAGCAGAGGAGAATGGGGGGGGCTGCTGCGAATTGAGAAGGGGGGGTTGCCATCTGGGCCCCTGGGGACCTCCGGGCCCCTTACAGGTGTGCTGCCTGTACCCCCCTGATGACGGCCCTGGCTGGACCCCAGGAAATCCATCAGGCTCAAGGATCCTACTTAGGTTGCGTTGTGGATGATCTGGCGCTGCTCTTATGGCACTCTGTTTTCCTCTGGCCAATTTTTTACTTCAACTACGGCATGGAATCAAAAAGGAAGTAGATAGCCACCAGTAAATCAGGGAAACGCCTGCCAACCAACTTTATCTCTAGCATTGTAGGGCCTGGGTGTATGCATGTTTATGAATATTTATGTCTATTTTGTTAATATGTCTTGTAAAGTAAGGACGGAAAATTCAAGACTATAGACTTTCTATGTAATAAAAAAAAAAAAGCACACCAAAAATATTTTTAAGTGCAATGGGCTTACTTAACTCACGTTAAAGGAAAAACTGTCATGAAATAAACATGAGCGTTTGCACAAGTCCTTCTGTAAATGGAAGTTGTCCGACTAGCCTGGTCACCCTCATCGTTCAACACTCTGGGGTTCATTTACAAAAAAAAGGAGTAAAGAATGTTTTGTTTTTGAATGCTCACTTAGCTTAGCGAATACGGTGGAGTGGCGTTTACTTTGATCATCCAAATCATGTGCAAGAAAAAATACTTTCACATGGTTGAGTATTTAGAGTGAATAGAGCTTTACCTTATTCTGAAAAATAAGTGAATCTTCTCTACTCCTTTTTTTGATCAACCCCAGCTAGTCAATGTAAATAAGGATTTCTGACATTTGGACTTTTATCATTTTAAACTGTAGAACCAAATTTTCGAATGAATGTTATTAATCAAAAACTAACAAGTGTTTATGTTAACCTCTGCAAAGAGGAAGATTACTTAAAAAATCGACAGACAACTGTAGCTACAAGTACTTGGAGAGCTTATTCTGTAAATAATGTAGAAGCTGGTAATTTTTTGTTATTGAGGCTGGTCTCCGATGTACAACTATGACATAAACATTGGCTTTGAAATCTCCCAGTTTATGCCCTGCCAGAAGTTATCAAACCTTGTACAATTCAGTGACCATTTACTGCAGCTTAGGCACCTTGATATCTCTGCTGGAGATCAATAAACCCTCTAGGCCTTAGCTTATGCAATACTTCAACTGCTTAATAGTAGAAATGAGAGATGACCTCTTAAAATTCGTTCTGCCAGCAGTTCAGCTAATCTGCTTTTGAGATCCCATTACCAAGTTATGCCAAAGTACTGATTTTTTTTTTTTTTTTTTTTACTTTCTTTTAAATAAAAAAAAAAAAGAGTAAACCCTCCTGCCCAGAAATATAAGCTGGCTGTTTCTGTTAGAGTCATATTTATGCCGATAGGCTAAGTTTCAAATATTGCAGCAGACCAAGGCAAGATGTGCTTGACAAACTGAAAACATCTTACAAAATACAAATAGGAACATTTCAAGAAATCATTCTCTTTTTTGGCTTGTCTTCGGGGAGGAGTTTGGTGGGCATCTATGCAGTAATATGGTTGATGAGCTTAGGATGCTTTATTTCTATAATGATTCCATTTTATTCTGATTCCAGCTCCTAACGGTGAGAAAGAAATTTAAAACAGTATGAGCACCACTCTCAAAACACTTTGCTTAAATGTAAATGTAAACCCGATTTTTTTTTGCTGTCACAATGTAGTGTATAAGATTTCCTATCATTTGTGCCATGTCTTGCCACAAAGAGTTAATCCAGCTCTGAGCAATCCTCTTTTATTGTTCAGTGAGATAAAATGGACAGAGAAACACCTTTGTCCGTTCCGCCCCCTTGCTTTGAGTGACAGGTTATTTACATATCTCGTGCACTAGCTTTAGACAGGCATTATTTTTTAATTTTCCACCCCCACTCCTTTTCTGAAGTCATGTGGTTACTTTTCTGGATTTTGACTGGATGTTAGTGATCATAGCAGAAGGAATACACATGAGAAAATGCATGTTGACAAGGGGAGTGTAGAGGTGGGCGGGGAGTCTACTGACATCACGACTCCACCCACCGAGCTCCAAACAACAGATCCACCCACAGAATCTGCAGTTTTTCAGTTCTTATAACAGACAGAGGGGGGACATTTGACAGGTGAGGATACATGCAGGAGGCCTCTATATCCTTATAGATCAGCACTATGGCAGTAGTTTAGAAAGAATGAGAGTGGGTTTACATCCACTTTAAAAGTAGAATCAAAGGCATTTTTTTTTCATTTTTAGAAAAAGGGAGGGTTATAACACCTGACAGTTTTATTTACCATCTGTGTTCTATTGAGGAGATTTCCCTTCACTTCTTGTCCCATAGCCAACACAGGAAGTAACAGGGAATCCCTACAAAATTAGGGATTTACTGATTATTACCAGGTTCACTAGAACTAGTGTCCCCATTGGAATAGTACCCTCAATTTCTATTTTGTTGACAACTCAAAGTTTGGGATTTTCTTTTACTTTCACTCTTGTTGATAATGGTAAACAGGGAAAATAGAAATTTCTCTAACAAAGGCCAAAATAATACACCACAGGTGTTTTAATCCATCTCCACTCTAGCAAAAACTAAAGAAAAGGTTTTGTCTTTTTTACTGTAGCGGGGTCTCCTTTAAGGCCCCTGGACTACGTTACCCAGAACCCCGTTCAGCACCCAGGGTGCATTTGGCCACCGCAGAAACTCATGGGTGGAGCTATAAAAGAAGGGGGCGAGGCTAAGCTCGGCCTCTTTGGACACCGCGCTGCAAGCAACAGGACTCCTGTGCGGATCCGCTGCTGTGTAAGGCCTGAAGCCTGGGCCTTGCATAGTGACCAAAGAGCTTTCCACCCCACTGCGGAGCCTGGGTGGCACCTGTTCCTGCTCGAGTTTGCTGACATCCGCTGGACCGGAGACCCGGCCGTTGGAGACACTGTGTGTGGATACACAGTGGTGGAAGCCCGGACTGGGATCGCGTCCGGAGTGGTGAGCGAGCACTTGCTCACTTCATTACCCTGTTACTTTGTTAGGCCTAGTGACTGCCTTGGCCCACCCTGTTATTTACTACCCCTTGGATTACAAATATTGTTTCCTGAAAGTGCACCACCGTTCAAGTTGCATGCGAAGAAGTGTTCTCATAAGGGACTGAGTTTTAGTCTGGGTCAGGCCTGACCAGGGTGGAGGTTAAAACGTTGTTGCTGCGCCATATTGCACATAGGGAAAGAAGATGGTTGCACGTGGCAGGTGATCACTCTGCACTATCACTGAATAATATGTTTATTGCTGCAGGGCTCTGCATGTATACTGTGTGATGTGTTTAACTTGAATCCTTTTACCAAAATATAAATCCGGTTATATTTTATCACATTGGTATTAGTGTCATCTTTGCAGATAGTGGTTATCTATTGATACTGCCAGATTGTGTATAATCAGGTATAGACCGTTACAAGGTGACAATCCCTAGACTAACTGTGCCAGTGTGGGTTGAGTAGGATTGCCGGGGGTTGGTGGTGCTGTATACAAGGCCCGAAACAAAACTCAGCGGCTCTCTTAACTGGGGGTAGCGCTACATTACTTTTAGAAGAATTGTGTCTGGATCCACTTAACCCTGCAATGCTATCTGCTGCTTAGAATAGGGTGTTTAAAAAAGAGCCCTAAGGTACCGGGGAGCCTGATCAATGAAAAACTAGGTGAGGATGCAGCTCACTGTAAGGGCTGGGTGTGAATGTACACACCCAAAGGCTTTCATGGTTAGAATAGGGTGTGGACATTTTTCAGAGTAATTTTGGAGACTCTTCAACTTTCATACTCTTAAGGTGGCAAGTCAGTAGGTAATTACACTAGCTTACACTAAATAAAAATATTGAATTTATTATATTCTAAAGATATTAACACTTCTAACGTATGCTGAATTCCAGGTAGGTTTATTTTTGCATAGTTACATTGGTTTAGCCTGGCCCAATGTAAGTATGCATATTCCATACCTGTCCGATCCTTGGAGAAGCAGAGAATAACTGCAGCAGCTATATCTACTACAGTGATCACCGCAGTCTTCCAAATCCCATGCCACAGTGCTTTCTTGCTGCATAATAACCACAGGGAGTCGCTCACTCTGCATAGGCACCTTTCAAAAAATGTTTTGTATTTTCTCAATAAATGCAAGCATTCTCTGATTGAACAATGTGGAGAGGCAGGACTGATGTCACAGTCTCCACCTCACCCAATCATCGGGTACCTTGCAATCAATGAGAAAAATACAAAGCATTCACTGAATGGCACCCATGCCAAGCAGGTAATCCCCGTGGTTACTATACAGCAGGGCAGTCACTCTGCAGAGGATCCAGAGGACAGTGAAGATCACTGTAGTAGCAATGGCTACTTCAGTGATTCCTTCCACAAGGATCGGTCAGGTATAGAATATACATACTGACATGTAACTATGCAAAAAAATACCTGGAATTCAGTTTTCATTTTTTTTATAAACTACATAAACATATTTTTAAATGTAAATGTTCTTAAGTCAAATGAGCAATTTTTCAAAAGCTGTGACTGAAAATATCCAAATTCAGTGAAGTGTTTGTTACATAGTAGGTGAGGTTAAAAGACAAGTCCAACCTATGTGTGTGATTATATGTCAGTATTACATTGTATATCCCTGTATGTTGTGGTCATTCAGGTGCTTATCTAATAGTTTCTTGAAACTATTGATGCTCCCCGCTGAGACCACCGCCTGTGGAAGGGAATTCCACATCCTTGCTGCTCTTACATTTTTGCCATTTATGCTACACTGAGAAGATCTCCCTTCACTTCCTTTCCCATAGCTAAAATAGGAGGTGAGAGAAAATCAATCCAAAGTCAAGGAATTCTGTTTGTCACCAGGGTTACCAGAACTAGTATCCTAACTGAAAGATTCCCTCTCTATTACTGTTCTGGTGAGGTGACAAAACAAAATTTGGCATTTTGACTTTCACTCTTGGTAAATATTAGAGAAGGTGAATCTCCGGGGGGCACAGCCAGCAATTCACACCTAACAGGTTACATAGTTGGTAAGGTTGAAGACATCAGTCGATCCAGTTCAACCTGTGTGGGTATGGGGTGTGTGTGTGTATTATGTCTCTACCACTTCCATATCCCTGTATTTTTTGTTCAGTAAGATGCCCATCTAAGAGCTTTTTTTAAATTAGCAATATTACTTGCTGAAACCACAGGGGGGAGTTCCACATCCATACAGCTCTAAAAGTAAAAACCCCTTATGCAGTTTAAGGTTGAACCACTTCTCACCAACTTCATTGAGTGGCCACCCCTTAGGTTCCACAGTGAGTATAAGTAGGCTTAACTGCATATACAGACTGATTTTACCGTTTTGTGTTTAGTAGCATTTTAAGATATTTGTATATCGCTATCATATCTCTTCTTCAGCATCTCTTCTCCAGGCAGAATTTGGTTAATGTTTGTAAATGTTCTCATAACTGAAAACCTCCAGCCCTCTCAGTTTTGTTCCTCTTCTCTGGACTCTCCAGTTCCAGCACATCCCTTCTGAGGACCGGAGACCAGAACTGGAGGACATACTCAAGGTGTCGCCAAACCAGAGTTTTGTAAAACCGCAGAATTATAGTTTTATCCCTTATGCAAATACCTATTTTAATGCATGCTAATCTGCTGGCCTTGCTTGCTGCAGCTTGGCATTGCGTGCTATTGTCGACCCTGCGATCTACTAGGACCCCCAGTTCTTTTTCCATCCTCGATTCCCCCAGAAGTTCTCCCCCCCTAGCATCTAACTTGCATTCATATTTTTAGCCCCCAAAAGCATTTCACTATACTGAACCTCATTTGTCATGTGTTTGCCCACCCCTCTATTTTATTGGGATCTTCCTGTAGAGTTGCTATATTCCTCTCCAATCCCTCTACACTCTATTCAAGAGTAATCTAAAAATAAAAATTGCCTTTAGCCTCTTCTGGACCGCCTGTACGTGATTTTGTGCACTGGGTCTGGGGTGCGCACACCGCTGGCAACCTGCTCCTGCTGTAATTGGACACAGTGGGAGCCAATCAGCAGGTCCAGTGGACCCGATATTCACCGGCACCCTGCAATTGTTTTCAGGAGAGGCATGTTTACATAGGCAGACCGCCGTTCTTTGAGAGGAGAGGATGAAGATCTTGTGTTCCTGCTAAGCAGGAACACGGATCTCTGTCTTTCCCCAGTCAAAGCACATCCCCCTACAGTCAGAAAGCACCCCCTAGGGACATATTTAACCCTTTGATCGCCCCTGATGTTAACCCCCCTCCCTGCCAGTGTCACCAGTGACAGTGCATTTTTTTTAGCACTGACCACTGTTTTAGTGTCACTGGTCCCCAAAAAAAAAAAGTGTTGTTAGGTGTCCAATTTGTCCGCCGCAATGTCGCAGTCCCGCTAACAAATGCTGATCGCCCGCCATTACTAGTAAAAAATTGAAATAAATAAAAATTCCATAAATATATCCCATAGTTTGTAGACGCTATAACTTTTGCGCAAACCAATCAATATATTCTTATTGGGATTTTTACCAAAAACATGTTGGCCTAAATTGATGAATAAATTAGATTTCAACTTTTTTTATTGGGTATGTTTTATAGCATAAAGTAAAAATTTGTTTTTTTCAAAAAATTCAAACCGCAGAGGTGATCAAATACCACCAAAAGAAAGCTCTATTTCTGGGAAAAAAAGAACATCAATTTTATTTGGGTACAGTGTTGCAATTGTCGTTTAAAGTAACTCAGTGCAAAAAATGGCCTGGTCATGAAGGGGGGTAAACCTTCTGGGGCTGAGGTGGTTAGTTATACTTTAAAGCTGAACTCTGGGCAATTGTTTTCTCTCATGCCTGCACTGCATGGGTTAACTGCTCATTTTGGCTAGGGGAGAGGAGAGTGGAGATACACTTACCTAATCCGCCTATCCTCCAAGCACAAGACCGGTCAGTGGACTGTTCATGACGTCATTTCCAGAGCAGGCTGAATAGACCAGGAACAGTCCACTACTATATGTGGGGGAGACCCGTTTTCTGGAGGATCGGATGAGTATAAGCTTTGTGCTCACCCCTTGACAAAATTAGCAGTTAACCCATGCAGTGCAGGCACAGCCTCACTGCATGGGGGAAAAAATAAATTGCCCGGAGATAGACTTTAAGGTCCCAGTCGTTCTTTCAGGCTTCTGGCATGGGAAAAAGGCATATCAAATTGGGAAGTTGCACCAGTTAACTGTGTGCAATAGACCATATAGCGGACCTTTCACTTATTAGTTGGGACCACATAACCTTAGGTCCACCACTGCTTTGGCTTTAGCAGCTCTACTGTGAAGGTCCACAAGGCGGAAAGGCTACCGCAGCCTTTGGTCCTGCATGCTTCTCCCGTGTTTGTGGAATTTCCACAGGGGCTGCAATGCATCAGTGCTTTTCACTGCATTAACCGAAAGATTTGTGTACAGATTCTCAACATTTCTATAACCGACTCTTCTAGAAAGTTCCACAGCAAGTAGAATTTATAGACTGCCACATCTGATGCATTCCACTTTTTTTATGACTGTTTGTATGAAGAATTTAATTAATTAAACACTACAGCAAAATGTGAAGAGCGTCTAATCTATCTAGGAAAAGGGAACATCTGCCAGCCTGCAACACCCGCTCAGCTACACAACATTGTCGTTTGTCATTAGGAGACATTAAATAAATATGTGCACATCATTCTGGCTTATCACGTCTACAACTTAGAGGGGAACCATTAGCAACTTTAATTTATTTGCATATGTGTTTAAATAATTGTCAGTGTCACACGTTTCAGTTTGCGGAAAGTAAACAAGATATGAAAAGACACGAGTACTTTTTTTCAGTGTTAAAGGGAAAATTCTGGTAGATTGAAACTTAATACTGGGCTATGATATTTTGATTTTGTGCTACTTAAATCTCTGAACTCATGCTTAGACATCAATTTACAGTAGTGTTGCGGTGCCCCCGTAGGAGCCGCTGAGTCTTGTGGCTCACCTGTCATTCTGCCCGGCATTCACTTCCTAGACACTCCAAGACAATGAACAGTCTGTTGACTTTGTTTTATTGAGGGAATTTAACTTGGATGGGGTATGGGAAATATGGCTTGCCCAGTAAAGATCATAGAAATTGGTTGGGACAAAACTATCTACAGTCCAGAAGATTCGCTCCATACCTTCTCCTACACATCGCTTCCTATAGTGGTTTGCTTCATTCCTTCTGAATGTCGCTTCCTATTTAGTGGTTCAAGGAACAGCTAGCACATAGTGGTTAGGCCTGACACTGGACAAGCCTTAGCAAAGCCTTTTGCAGGCAGGGACCACAGGCCCCTATAGTGTAGCAGAAAATATGGAAAGTCTCTATGTGCTAGCTGTCTTAACAAATGGACTACTGCTCCCAGACAGCCCTCTTCAGGCCCTGCCAGCCCTCCTGGTTACAGCTGCAGCCATCCTAGACTGCCCATTCCCAGTACTCCTGGCATACCTCCCCAGTCCTCATGACGGTGCATGTCACTCACCAGCCCTCCTGGCTGCAACCTGTGGTTCTCTCCTGAAGACTTGCTTGGCAATACAAGCTCCTGCTGTCCTCTGACTCCTCCTGTGCCTCCTGTCCAGATCCTTCATGCTTTCTTGAAGGGCTCCATCCTGCAACCGAGTCCCAGGTCCAAGGTCACCCCCCAAGACTGGGGATCTTCCTCAAAACCCCCAATAACCTAGTACTCCATTCTCAGTTCTTCCACCCAACAACTCCTCCCCAGCTGGGTTGACTCTAGGCATTTCAAGTAGGCCTGCCCCCTGCTAATCCTAGTCCGGGCTTCCTGAGACACCCCAAACAACTCCACCTCTTCTAGCTAGGCCTGCCTAAATTTACCTACATTTAGAAAAAAAAAACTACCCTATCACCTACCTAGGTAGAGAGTGCTACAGTAGTAATGATACAACTGATCAGTTGTGTGCTGTGTGCTGAAATGGTATTAACCGCTTCGCGCCCACTGTACGACAATATATGGCCACAATGTGGCTCTAAAATGCCGGGAGGCCGTCTTTTTACGGCCTCGGCTCCTCCGGCCACTGGGTGCCCGGCGCGTCACTGAGATGCCGATGCGCATGCCTGCGGGCCGCGATATCCACCAGGTACCCGCGATCGGCCGTTAAACAGAAAAGGACGTGGATCTCTGTGTGTCCTGTCAGGGAGAGGAGATCGATTCTGTGTCCCTTGTAGATAGGGACACAGATCGGTCACCTCCCCCAGTCAGTCCCCTCCCCCACAGTAAGAATCACTCATAGGGCACACATTTAACCCCTTCCTCGCCCCCTAGTGTTAACCCCTTCCCTGACAGTCACATTTATACAGTAATCAGTGCATATTTATAGCACTGTTCGCTGTATAAATGTGAATGACCCCAAAAATGTGTCAAAAGTGTCCGATGTGTCTGCCATAATATCGCAGTCCTGAAAAAATTGCAGATAAATACTAATTATCCACGCAAAATGGAATGCGTAGGCTGCTGCCCCCCCTGTGTTGATCTGTACTAAACAGATCAGGTAAATAGTAGTGTTATATGTAGGGGTAATTGGCGCTGCTATTCCGCTGTTGTGTAATAATAGGCCTGGATGCCTCTTCACAGTGATGCGGCCCTTCAGTGTGGGTAATTCTCCCTAACCCAGCTAACTGAGATTGACGTTATAATTAATAGTGTGGGCAGATGTGCCTTGGTTGGTAGCAACTGGTTTCCTAACGGGTGAAAATAAATAAGTGCTTCAATCAAAAGTGAGAGAAAGTAATTGAGAGAAAAAAGAGTGTGTGATTTCCTACAGTCTAATTCCTTTCCTTATTACCGTGATATCCTTAAATATACACTGTGCACAAAATCATTTGTATTATCCTTATGTGTAGTGAATGATATGGTCTCAAACTGCTTATACCACCATTGATGTGTCACTACTCCAGGTGGGAGCTGCCGCGTGACCAATCCAACTTACAAACAAAACACTGCCTCATCAGTGCCCACAAGTGCCATCTGTCAGTGCCAACTATCAGTAGCTACCAGTGTCACCTACCAGTGCCCACAGTGCCACCTACCCTTGCCCACCAGTGCCACCCATCAGTGCCGCCTATCAGTGCCGCCTATCAGTGCCGCCGATCAGCGCCGCCGATCAGCGCCGCCGATCAGTGCCGCCAATCAGTGCCGCCAATCAGTGCCACCGATCAGTGCCGCTTATCAGTGCAGCCTATCAGTGCCCATCCGTGCCGCCTCATCAGCGCACATCAATGAAGGAGAAAAATTACCTGTTTTCAAAACTTTATAAAAAACTATTTTTTGTTTTTCATAATTTTCGTTTTTGTTTTTTTTTTGCAAAAAAAACAGCAGTAATTAAATACCACCAAAAGAAAGCTCTATTTGTGTGAAAAAAAATATAATTTAATTTGGGTACAATGTTACATGACCGCGCAATTGTCATTCAAAGTATGACAGCGCTGAAAGCTGAAAATTGGTCTGTGCAGGAAGGAGGTTTAAGTGCCCAGTAGGCAAGTGGTTAAAAGATGGAATTGTGTCCATAAAACAAATGCTAAACATGTCAAGCCTTAAAATTGTGTGCGCCTGTGAAATCGGAAAAAACAACGGTACCCAAAATTGTTCATTGGTGACGCCTTTACAGGTTATCAATTTATGGCGTTCGAATTATTGCTTTCACTTCAATACCCCACATTGGGTGGACCCATTACTGTTTACATACATGTGCATACAGACATGTGTGTGTGCGGGTAGCATTGGGGTTGCTTTTACAATTTAATATAATTTAGTTTTTATCAAAAAAAAATTTAAATCAGAAAAATCACATAAAAAATATATGCTAGCATGAAATAAGAAGTCACACAGGTAATATGCTTAGGTCACAGCATCATTTAAATGATATGAACAGCAAAAGCGAGGAGCATCCTCCCCTGTGCACTATTGTCATCTGAAGCAAACCTTCAATAACCAGAGATACAGTACTTTAAAGGGGTTGTAAAGGTTCTGTAGCACTACCCCCATAGGAGCTGCTGGTTTAAAGTTTCGGGCCTACCGTTACCTTTTTCTGTTCACTACACTCGTGTCAAGGATCCCTCTTGAAGAGCTTTCATGAATGTTCACACTAAAGCCTAGTACACACGGGCGAGAATCTCGTCGTAAAAAAAAGTCGAGATTCTTGTCAAGCTTTCCTTGGAAACACACTGTCAATTCCAAATTTCGTCGTAAAGCGCGGTGACGTACAACGCGTACGACGGCAGTATAAAGGGGAAGTTCGATTCCAATGGCGCCACTCCTTGGGCTGCTTTTGCTGATCTCATGTTACCGCGTGTTAGTAAAAGTTTGGGGAGAGACGATTCGTGCTTTTCAGTCCGTTACAGCGTGACGAATGTGCTATCTTTATTACAAAAAGTCTGATGGACTTTTTTCATCGGAAAAAACGATAGTGTGTGGGCCCCATCGGTGTAAAAAAATAGAACATGTTTTAAATTTTTCCGATGGAAAAAAAACGATAGGAAATTCCGTCTGTGTGGAACTCCAACAGAGAAAAAACCCACGCATGCTCAGAATCAAGTCGACGCATGCTCAGAAGCATTGAACTTCACTTTTCTCGGCTCGGAGTGTTTTACGTCACCGCGTTTTGGACGGTTGGAATTTTGTCTGATGGTGTGTATGCAAGACTGATGGAAGTCAGCTTCATCGGAATTCCGACTGAAAATTCCATCGGAAATCCGATCGTGTGTACAGGGCATAAGTAATAGAGCCATGGATTCGGGAAGGCTAGCTCCCCCCATCTTTAGGTGTCTGCAGTTGTTCCAACCCAAATGTGGAATTTCCCCCCTTCCAGATTAGGGAATTAAAAATAGAGTTGAACCCATAATATTTTAGCAGAATAACTACTGGGGAATTATGGAGAATATATAATAATTGGGGCATCAGAATCATCTTGACCAGGTTGGCTCTCCCCATCAACGTCCATTTTTTTTCCACTTTATTGATATTACAAGGGGGCTGGCAAGCCACTAAGTGATAGCTTGGGCAGGTGTGTGGTACCCAAGGTGGAGTAACTATACACTGAGGCTAAGGAATGTGGCACGTTATATTCATACAAAGATTAAGCAACAAATGAAACTTGATACAGTAGCTACTCGCAAAGAACTCTCTTGCAGTTCCAACAATGTTTATCACTGTTAGGATTATTGGAACACAGTCTCTATGCTGGAGAAGACACATGGGTAAGATTAGGATACAAGGCAGCATCTGACAATGGAGGTGACTGATAGGTGGTGCGATGACAAGAGCAACTGGGGGGCTGATAGGAGTTCCCAACCCTGATCCCACAGAGGGCAGTGGCATATCCTGGGTATAGCATGTATGGCACAAACCCTAAGCACCTCTTGAAGGTGGATTCATGGAACCAGACAGGGCAGAGTGATGCTGTGTCTTCAGTTCTCCTTTTTAGTCTCAAGCATAGGTTACCGTTAAAGACACAATTGCAGTTTTGATTGTTTCCTCTTCTATTGCATAATGCAAGAAGGAAAAAAAGTCTGTAAGATGCATCTAAATGCATGCAGTACAGCGTTTATAAAGAAGAACATTACTGCCAACACACAAGTGTGAAAGAGTTCTAAATCATTTTAGTTCCAAAGGGCAAAGCAGAAAAGGCATATTCAACATGCTAAATAATCCCCCATACAGTAAAGTGGAACCTTGGATTATGAGCATAATCCGTTCCAGGAGAATGCTTGTAATCCAAAGCACTCGCATATCAAAGCGAGTTTCCCCATAGAAGTCAATGGAAACGAAAATAATTTGTTCGGCATAGACTTCAATGGCATGCAATACCGCATGTGGCCAGAGGTGGGGGGCGCCGGAGAGCCTCGGAAAAACTCGGAAAGGCTTGGCTGAACTCGGAAAACCTCGGGAATGGAGTATTTCCAAGTTTTTCCGAACGGCTCCGGCGCCCCTGCACCTCTGGCCAAATGCGGTACTGCACACCGCTGTGGCTTGAATCCTGCTCATTTTGCGAGACAACACTCGCAAACCGAGTCAGAATTTAAAAAAAGAAATGCTTGTATTGCGAAACGCTCGTTAACCGCGTTACTCGCAATCCGAGGTTTCACTGTAGGTAGTATTTTGTGTCTTGAGTTACAGATAATCTTTCGCTAAATGTAAATGCTCATGCTGGATCATTTAAGGCTATCAATGTAAATGCTTATGGTGTATCACTTAAGGCTATCATTAATAGTAAGACTTAGAGTAATTAGTGGATAATTAAAAGATTCTAGGCTTTTGTTCACTGATAACAAATATCTCTTATTATCTCTATTATCTTTTTCATCAACATTGGTGTATTGAGTGCTCTTTTCAGAATCCTTCATTGTCATGAGGATGTAGAATCTATTGTCTTAAAAATAAGGTATGGTATGCAAAAGAAATAGCTGTTAGCTGAGATATTACTTCTGGGTTACAAATAATTGTAATAGACCGATTTAAGGATAAATGCTTAAGTTGGTGTAGATTGCCGCTAACAGTTGTTGGAAGAGCAAACTTCTTTAAAATGATTTGGGCCCCACAATATACATTCTTCATAATTCTCTGGTATGGGTTACATCTAGCTGGTTTAGAAAAATTCATACTCTGTTTCAGGAGTTGATATGGAGGAAGAAACACCCGCGTATCAAATGACGACACTTATGTTGGATAGAGAGGTAGGAGGGTTGGCTGTACCAAATGTAGAGTATTATTTTCAGGCCTCTCAGTTACAGCATCTGCTAGGATGGGATAAGATGCAGGAGTCTGACTTGATACAAGGAATATTGCTTACTGCATAGAATACCCACTCCTAGCTCTTTTGGAGGCCAGACACCTGAATCAACCTTCTAATTTCTACACAGGAAAGTTATTAGATAAAATATGGCAAACAAGAAAGACAATTACAGGTATCCAAGGTTTCAATGACTACACTCCCATATGGTATAATAGAGAAAATACGTTGAAATGTTTTGAATTGTAGTATGGTACAATTGTATGAAAACGCTTCTTTTAAATTATTTGATCAACTGTGTGGGGAATTTTATCTCCCACGTCAGAGGTTTTTTCATTACCTCCAGTTAAGACATGCCATCCAGACTCAAACTCGTGCACATACAGTGCACGATTGTCTCTATACTTCAGAGTGGTGATAATAAGAAAAGTCTTATTTCACAATTTTATTCCACTCTGCACGCTAAGTTTCAAACATTGGTGGTTGTTTCGGCTAAAGAACAGTGGTCCAAAAGATTTGGGCCCTATAACAGAACACCAGTGGGAGATGGTGTTGTCTGCACTCTCAAAGGTTAGCTTATCCCCCACCCACAAACTCAGTTGTTTTTTCTGCATCGGACATACTATACTCCAGAAAAACAGTTTGCTTGGCATCGTAGAGAGAATCCATTTCGTCCTAAATGTAACAGTGGTCCTGCCACCTTGATCCACATGATGTGGAGATGCCAAAAACTCCACAGATACTGGAAAGAGGCTCTGACAATTATAAGATTCGTCTTTCAGGTTACCTTAGCAGAAGATCCAGGGATATGTTTATTGAACATGTTGCATGAGGCTACTTTAGCAGAAAATATATACTGTATGTCCCCATAACTCGAGTGTTATTTGAAGCGCGCAAATTAATTGCCCAAAAAAAAAAAATTGATCACTTTTATTGCTAAAAGACCCCAAATCCCTCCTTTACACTTCAAAGTATTCAAATCGGCAAAAACTTTTTTTAAACTACGGCGCCATTGGCAGCCATGTAAACCGGAAGTGACGTGTTTACAGAGAGAAGACTGGAACAAAGCCCTTTCCAGCTTTGTGCCAGTCTCTCTCTAGCCGGCGGACGTGACGGATCGCAGGTCAAGTCTCCCGGTGGGACGGGAGGCCCGATAAGAGCGGCGGAAGAAGGTTGTGAGAGAGGGGGATGAGATAAAGGGGTGTAAGAGAGAGAGAGTGGTCAGAGGGGGTGAGAAAGGGAAAGGGGGGGTGAGAGAGAGAGAGAGAGGAGGGGAGAGAGCAGTCAGAGAGAGAGAGCGAAAGAAGAAAAACAATGCGCCTACTAAGTGCAGTATGTTAGTAATGATTTATTTAAAAAAAATAAAAAATTACAGCCAAGTGGCTACTCACAAAGTGAAAGTGAAGTACAGGCATAGGTGTCTATCGATGGTAGTCTGCAGGGGGCATGAGTCACTCCGTGCGTCTGCGGTATCCCAGTGGAGCAAAGCAGCCTCGATGTTAGGATCGCACAGTATGATGTACTGCAGCGGTGGATGGATGGCAAACAAGCGGTGGATGGCGTGCTGAGGCTTGTTGCTGTCCTCGGTGTGGGAAGTCAATACACCGCGGCGTGCTGTTCACGCTGGAGCGCAGCAAGCTTAGGCAGCAGGATGTGACGTCAATGGCAGGCGATGACTGATTAATCATCGCCTGCCATTGACGTCACATCCTGCTGCCTAAGCTTGCTGCGCTCCAGCGTGCGAGGCTCTGGGTTGCGCCGCTGTGTCAGGTATGCGTGGCCTTCTGCTCCTCACCTCTTCAGTGGTCAGGGAGCTCTTCTCCCTCCCGGTCTCTCTTCACCCTGCTCTTGCCGCCACTGGTCCAGAGCTCCCCATGACAAGGGGCTCAAGGGGCAGCTGCTTTGGGCCCCTCAGTAATGACTGAGTCCTGGGCAGCCCCTTTTGCCCTGCGTTAAAGACAGCCTTTGCCAAGACTTTGCATACCCTGTTTTGATGCATCTGGAATGTGTTAAACTGATTTAAACTGACCTTTAAAACTGCAGTAACAACTTTAATTTTCAATATTTATTCTTTACTTGTGAGGAAATATATATGTGTGCATGTATCATTTTTTGAAAAGCCACAGGACGCATTAAAGGGATGTGAATGTAACTAAAGATTGAGACTGGTCACTTTGATTGCACTAACCTTACAAAGTAGGAAGAACAAGGTACTGTAGTGCCAAACAGTTCTCATTCCAGGCTTTCCTGTAGGATATGCTAGCAATTTATCAACCCAGCTGAAAGAAATAAGCCCATATTATGCTTAATGTTTTCAGCATGAGCCATGCACAATGCAGCAGTGATCTTGCCGCTTGTATCTTTGTTTTTCCTTTGACATGAAGGATGAAGGAATGATTGAGCTGAATATCCAGCTTTTTAACCCATTGGCAAGGCGCAGTGGGCTGTTATTACCACTGTTCTGTTCTGGGTGATTTAGCAGACAGCTCTAATGTTTTACTATGTTTTACTGTGTTTGGAAAGAGCGACACAGGCTGAACTCATGACCACATAGTGGAAGAAGAGAAAAGCTATACCAAGAACGATGTCCTGCATTCACTCTAGAGTCGAGATAGAACTCCTAAAGCATAACTCAACCACAGGGAAAAACACAGAACCAATACAGTTCAGTTGATATTAATACAACTGGCTCCCTTATTTTTGTCCCTGGACTGGATTTTCCAATTATTTAATTTATTGACTCTAAAATACACTAATTGCCGATTAAAATTAAGAATATATGTCTTCCTGCAACCCCCCCCCCCTATTTTTAAATTATTTGTATAAAGTCTTCATTTAACAAATAAACATTACAATGTTTGCTGCTTGACCTTTGCATCTGCTTGATCTCCCATGTTTGACCCTGCTTGTCTCCAGACCCTGCTTCTGTTACAACTGAACTGACTAATCTTGTATGATCCTGACCATGTCACCTCTTCCAGTCCCCAGACCATGTATGACTTTGGATCTAGATTCCAGACTGTACCTATGCCTGCTGACGCCAGACTGCTGATTGGGAGATCTTCTATCTACATCTACCATCATCTCTGCAGACCATCTCTACTGATCATCTGCCATCCAAGTTCCCGGCACCCTTGCTATCCTAAGGAACATTCAGGAGTGTTTGGACCAGGAGCAGCAAGGGCATCCCTTAACTCATTACAGCCTCCTTTGGGGTATGTGACACTTAAATGAAGAGCTGCATGAATCTTGACTTGATCTTAAGCATCACGTTGTGCAACTTCAAGCAAGGCACTTCTCACTCATCACATATCAGTCACTTTGCTAGGGAAAATGCAGCACCCAGACTGGCTCCCCAAAAGTTGAGCAACCATGGATCAAAAACAGATTCAACATGAATCACCAATTTGAATTCCCAAACTCTTGAGTTCTGACTCCTGACAAACTGCCATCCAAAGCAACCACAAAAAGTGTAAGACCTGTAGCGGGTATGTACTTTCCCGGGTGTGAATTTGAACCTGACAGAGACATTGGTGATGTGTAATTCCCTGCAGCCCAGCAGGTGGCGCTGTCGCCCTGGGCTGGGGTTGAATTATTGCTGTGTGTCTTGCCTCCTTTTTGTCTTCCCTCGGCAGCGGTATGGTGGGGCGGGGAACCCGCCGTGCTTGCTGGGAGAGGGTATAAAGGGGCCGGCCGTCTTTGTCACAGGATCAGAGTCCAGGGCACCTTCAGCCTGTGGACGGTGGTTCGTGTCGGTTCTCTAGGCGGGCTTAGGCCTAGAGGACAGCCGGAGGTCGTGTTCCATCCCAGGCACCTTTAGCCTGGGGTGAGGTACTCAGATGGAGGTCCGGAGCTCAGTGCCCAACACTGAGTTCCGCGAGGGAAGGAGATCCTAGGGAAAACCCTGGGAGTGGGTACCCGAATCCGGAAGGCGTAATGGACCGGGGGGAGCTCCTCACTCGAAGACCTGGTGCAGCAGATTGCCAGTGACGGGTGAGTCTCTCATCGGAGACCGCCTGGAAGGAAATCCCCCCTCGCTCGGAGACCGCAACCCACTTTCAGGAAGGAAAATGGAGAATACATTGTGTCTGGGCCTGCTCGCATCCACACCTCCTTTTCTGTTCTGTTTCTACCAAGGGAGTTCAACTGATTGTGTTCATTCAAGAAGAATAAAGGAGTGTTGAACTTTAACGGTGTGGGGCTCATTTCCTGACAGATATTGTTCAAGGTAACTCTCGGTGGAGGCTCCAGGTGCACAGCACTGACCCGAAGGTAAAAGAACTTTGCTTGTATCACACTGACACCTGTGGTGAAGGCCAGGCGTGGTGTCCCCGCTCCCTTCCCCTCTAAAAGATACCCCTAGACAAGAGAGAGACGAGCTGAAGAAAGAGAGGGGAGTGAGGAGGGCGCTACAGACCATTATAGCCAATGCTACTGTCATCTGTCTTTTTTTTTTTTTGTAACAGTTAAAGTAATGGGTTAAAAGCTGGTTACGTCTTTGTTACAAGTGAGGAAGGGTATATGTACTTTAGGTCTGCTTTAAACACAACAGCTGCTAACTGAATTTTCACAGTTAGGCTGATGTCACATGATCTATTCTATCCCCGGTGATATGTTGTTAGAACCAGAACCACTAGCTGTGGCAAGCTCTACAGTTATTGCTCTTGAAAGTTACAAACCAATGTTATCGGAGAAGGTAAGTGGTTATTTAGTGATTCTGATGCTAGCTGTAATGATCAACCAGATGTCTAGGTTAGAAACTACTGCTGGTGAGTGTTTATTCTGCTTTTAGAAGCCCCTGTTCCCTTAAGGCAAGCAAGCCTACCGGTACTTGGCTGTCCCTAGGTCTTAGAACACAGTGCTATAGTTCCTGGCCAGATGGCACTGGGACTGTATGAATGAGCCAAGAAAGGGTACCTGTAGTCTCAAGACTGGTAAGGCAGATGACAGTGGCTGTTGGAAAAATTCTGGGATGGTGCAAGGACAGTCCTCTGGTCAGGGCAGGTAGCAGGTAAGCATAATTCAGTACACAGTTCAGTCAGGACAGGTAGCTAGCTGCTAGCTGCAATCTATATTGCTTATATGGCTATTGTAGTCTGACATATACTGCTATGTCGGCCGGTTATGATAGACACATTGCTGTGCCTGTTATGACGGCCATTTAATTTGAGACTTGAGATATATGGGTTTTTTGATTTTTATAATAGTACCAATAGACATGTTTTGTATACTGCCTACTCTGTTTGGACCAGTCATGCTGACTGGTATCTTCTATCACGGCACCAGACATGCTTCTCATGATCCTTGGACTCAGTCTTTCATGCGGCTGCCCAGCATCATCTATACACCTCCCATTTCCCTCCCTCCCCCTTCCCTCCCCTTGAGGTTGATGACGCATCCATGTATCCTCTGAGAGCTTCTTCCCTGCTCTCGGCTGGTTGCCTGGTTACCATGTGCTTACGTGGAGTCCGCCGTTCCATTGAATGGGCGGCCCTCGTTGCACTTGGTGGTTGGCCGACGCTGGTGACGTCACTCCGCCTCGACGGGCTGACTCATCAGCGATGGGACATGGCTACTTAAACACGCTGTTTTCAGTGTGTCAACTAGGTCACATATCACCATTGCCCATTCGTTCCGCTGCCAGCCGCGCCGATACTGCAGGTACACATCTTTCAGCTCTGCCTTTCTATGTAACATCTATTTCTGCTGGAACATGGTCTTTGTCACGTACCTGACGGTGACGAGCCCGGATCTGCAGAGGGAGGCCTCTCTTACGGCTTCCACCAGCGGCCCCTGGTAGTGAAGACAGGAGGCACAGAGGTAGAAGGGGTACGAGTGCCTGGCAGGATGGATCAAGGTAGAGTAGAGTCTGAAGACTGGGATGGATCCAGGCACCCAGGAAGTATAGCAGGCTGAACTGGAACCAGGAACACAGCAACTGGACTGGAACCGATGAAGCAGACTGGACTGGAACCAGGAACACAGCAACTGGACTGGAACCGATGAAGCAGAATGGACTGGAACCAGGAACACAGCAACTGGACTGGAACCGATGAAGCAGACTGGACTGGAACCAGGAACACAGCAACTGGACTGGAACCGATGAAGCAGACTGGACTGGAACCAGGAACACAACAGCGGAGAGATTGGTCAGGCAAGCCGGGTCGGTAGAACTGGCTGGCGACAAGGTACTGGAGGATCAGGCAGAAGAGTGGTCAAAACAAGCCGGTGGTCAGAGGCAGGCAGGAAACTGGAAGGGTCAAGGTAAGCCGGGTCAGATGCAGGTAAATCCACGAATCAGGTCTCTTTGAGTACTACACGCTGTAGAGCAGACAGCAGGGACTGTCTGTCACAGACACGTTTAAATAGCCCTTCTGGCGCGCTTTGTGGAGCGTGCGCGCGCTCCCGCAGCGCGTGCGCGCCCGCGCACGCCATCGCGCGCGGACGTGCCCGAGATTGGAAACCAGGAAGTCCAGGACTCCTGTAGCTGGCAGGATTTCTATGACATTGCCCCCCTCCAAGGGGCAGCCTCCGGATGCCCAGCCGGGTGAACCTTCCAGGGTGAGTCCTCTTGAAAGCCTGTACCAAGCTCCTGGCATGGATATTCTCCTCGGGTTCCCATGAGTTTTCCTCAGGTCCGTAGCCCTTCCATTTAATTAGGAATTGGTTCTGGTTATTTCTTCTCCTGAAGTCCATGATAGCTTCTACTTCGAATTCCTGCTCACCGTCAATAATGATCGGATCAGGGTGATCCGGCTTCCGATCTGGGAACGGATTGGAGACTGTGGGTTTCAGGAGAGAGACATGAAAGACTGGATGGATTCTAAGAGAGTCAGGAAGTTCCAACTCATAAGCTACTTCATTAATCTTCCTCTTAACAGGGAATGGACCTAAAAATTTGGGGCCCAGTTTTTTAGAAGGGCATGCCATTCTTAGGTTTGTGGTAGATAGCCATACTTGGTCGCCGGGTACCAACACTAATTCACCCCGTCTCTTCTTGTCATAGATTGTCTTGTTGCGTTCTTGAGACTTGGTCATGGTCTCTTGTAGAAGCTGGTTATTGACCGAGAAAAAATTAAACTTTTCCTGGACTGCAGGCACAGGACACTCAGGAAGGGAATTAGGCAGAAATGTAGGGTGAAAACCATAGTTTGCAAATAAAGGAGTCTGGCTGGTAGCGGAGTGAATGGAATTGTTATAAGCAAACTCAGCCAACGGAAGTAGGGAAATCCAGTTGTCCTGAGCAAAAGAGGAGAAGCATCGCAGGTATTGCTCGAGCGTCTGATTCGTACTCTCCGTCTGTCCGTTGGTCTGTGGGTGGTAAGCAGAGGAAAACGATAATTCGATCTTCAAGATTTTGCAAAGGGATCTCCAGAATCAAGAAGTAAATTGAACCCCGCGATCGGAAACAATATTGGCTGGTACACCGTGGAGTCTGACTATTTCTCTGATAAACACCTGTGCGGTTTCAGGAGCTGAGGGAGTCCCTTTCATAGGGATGAAGTGTGCCATCTTGGACAGACGGTCCACTATAACGAAGATGGTGGTATGGTTCTCAGCCGGGGGCAACTCGACAATGAAGTCGATGGACAACATTCTCCAGGGCCTATCTGGAACGGGTAAGGGTTTTAGTAGTCCCCAGGCCTTGGATCTGGAACCCTTGTTTCGGGTGCAAGTTGTACAAGAATCTGCAAACCTCCTACAGTCTTCACGTACTCGAGGCCACCAGAAGGTGCGCTGTACCAGGTCAGTGGTCTTGGCAACGCCAAAATGTCCGGCCAGGGCGTGGTCGTGGCAGAGTTCTAATGCGGTTACTCTCAATTCCTCAGGTACGTCGATTCTGTCTTGGTACCACAATAGTCCATCCTTAACCTGCAATTCCGGCTCGGAGAACTGTCTCTGCCCAGTGGAAGCTTGTTTGATCTGAGTGAACAGGTTCTCCTGTAGAAGAAGGAAATTTCTGGGGGCAAGGATGGTATCAGGCAGAGAAGTCTCCTTGGACTTATGGAACATCCGAGACAGGGCGTCAGGCTTAATATTCTTGGCCCCAGGACGATAAGTAACATGAAAAGAGAACCGGGAGAAGAAGAGTGCCCACCTGGCTTGCCGTGGATTTAATCTTCTCGCGGCCTTCACGTACTCCAGGTTCTTGTGGTCAGTGAATATCAGAATCGGATGAGCTGCGCCCTCCAGCAGGTACCGCCATTCCTCCAGTGCAGATTTGATCGCTAGTAACTCCCGATCCCCCACGTCGTATTTCCTCTCCGCTGCAGATAGCTTGCGAGAGAAGAAGGCTACTGGATGGAGCAAGGCCTTGATTCCCTGTCTTTGGGACAGTATTGCTCCTACCTCTATTTCGGAGGCGTCTACCTCAAGTACGAATGGCAGTGAAGAGTCTGGGTGTTTCAAGATAGAGGCAGAGGTAAATAGGGCCTTCAGGCATTCAAAAGCTTTTTGGGCTTCAGGGGACCAGTGAAAACGTGTTCCTTGTTTGGTTAGTTGAGTGGTGGGTGCGATAATAGCTGAAAACCCCTGATGAACTTGCGGTAATCTTTTGAGGATCCATTTTGATGCCCTCGCTAGAAATGATTAACCCCAGAAATGATATACTCTCTTGCTCGAACTCACATTTTTCGGCTTTCGCATACAGGCCATGCTGGCGGAGCCGACCCAACACATCTTTGACATGTCTGCGATGAGAATCAAGGGAGGAAGAAAAGATTAATATATCATTGAGATAAACAATGACAAAGAGGTCTAGGAAGTCCCGTAGAACGTTGTTGATAAAATACTGGAAAGTGGCAGGGGCGTTACACAACCCGAATGGCATTACCAAGTACTCAAAATGTCCATACCGGGTACGGAAGGCGGTCTTCCATTCGTCTCCTTCTTTGATACGGATCAAGTTGTAGGCTCCGCGGAGATCAAGTTTGGTAAAGATGGTGGCAGTCCCCAGTCTCTGAAATAGCTCTGGTACCAGGGGGAGAGGGTAGCGATTTTTTACTGTCATTTTATTCAGTTCACGGTAATCCACACAAGGTCGAAGGGTGTGGTCCTTTTTCTCTACAAAAAAGATGCCTGCGCCTGCTGGGGATGTGGAAGGGCGGATGAACCCCTTTTGCAAGTTCTCATCAACATAATTTTTTAAAGCCCCTTGTTCTACCTCCGTTAAAGGGAAGATTCTACCGAACGGAATCTTTGCTCCAGGAAGTAGGTCGATGGGGCAATCATAGGCCCGATGGGGCGGTAGAGTCTCTGCCCCTTGTTTACTAAATACGTCAAGAAAGTCGTGGTAAACTTCTGGGATGGATTGACGTGTGCCATCTTCTGTATCAATGCATAGTAAAGAGGCCGGCCCAGGAGGTTCGTATGAGCCACAGGACTGCTGGCAATAGGAAGAAGGAAAGGTAACTACTCCCATGGCCCAGTTGATAGTGGGATTGTGGGCTTGTAACCAAGGCATACCAAGGATCAAGGAAAACAACGGAGAAGAGATGATGTCCAGACATAAGTATTCTTGGTGGGTTCCAGAGGTGGTAGAGATGGTGACGGGTATAGGGGTGGTCTCTTGGATCACAGGTCCGGACTTAATAACGGAACCATCAGCCAGATGGACACGAAGTCCGTGGGTCTTGGTACGAAGGGGAATTTGGTGTTTAATGGCAAAGGTTGAGTCCATAAAGCAGCTGCATGCTCCAGAATCAATAATGGCGGGTACTTGCAGAGTCCTTCCTGGGAGCTGTAATGAAACAGAGAGGGCAAGGTGAGATGTGGTTTTGGCTTGTAGGTTAGTCATGTTAGAAGAAACTGAAAGAAACTTACGAAGCTTCAGGGGACAGTTTCTAACGAAATGTCCGGGTTCCCCGCAGTACAGGCACAAATTATTTATTCGGCGGCGCTGGCATTCTTCCGGAGTGAGGGATGGACGAAGGATCCCGAGCTGCATTGGTTCTGGCGTGTCAGATGTGGGGGTTGGAGGTGTAGCAGGAGCCGGGTACAGGTGACTAGGAGCCCGAGGAAGCATCCAGGTTGGGCGGGAGAAGCCAGTGGTCCTCTCAGCCCTCCGTTCCCTCAGACGTCGGTCAATCTGAATGGTAAGGTCAATCAACAAGTTGAGTGTCTGTGGTACACCGACACTAGCAAGCTCGTCCTTCAAGGAATCGGAAAATCCTAAGCGAAACTGATGGCGGAGGGCGGCATCATTCCAATTGGTATCTGCATTCCACCGCCTGAATTCTGCCACATAGTCCTCCGCTGGTCTGCGTCCTTGTTGAAGGGAACGCAAGGCGGCTTCTGCGGTTACTGAGAGCTGGGGGTCTTCGTATAGCTGGGCCAGGGCATCGAAAAAAGCAGCGAGATTGTTTAGTGATACATCCTTCTGTTCAAAGAGACGGTGGGCCCAGCTCTGAGGGTCTCCAGAGAGCAAAGAGACCACAAAGCCCACCTTGGTGGCCTCTAGAGAAAAGGTGCGGGGCTGTAGGGCAAAGTACAGTTCACACGAATTCCGGAAGGCCCTAAACTTGCTCCAATCCCCGGAAAATCTTTCGGGTGTAGGAACCTTAGGTTCGGGAGGAAGCATGACCACTGTGGGTGAGGAACTTGTCCCGGCTGTGGAAGCAGAGGCATGGGACCACTCTTGGATGGCAGAGGGATTGGAGAGGGCCCGCACTTGCTCTTCCAGGCGGGTGTAGCCTTGTTGAAGACTCTTGACTGCTTCAGACAAACCTGCCAGGTGCCGACAGAGTTCCTCCATAGGTGAGGCTCCCTGCCCGGGCTCAGACATGGCTGTCTGCTACTGTCACGTACCTGACGGTGACGAGCCCGGATCTGCAGAGGGAGGCCTCTCTTACGGCTTCCACCAGCGGCCCCTGTAAGTGAAGACAGGAGGCACGGAGGTAGAAGGGGTACGAGTGCCTGGCAGGATGGATCAAGGTAGAGTAGAGTCTGAAGACTGGGACGGATCCAGGCACCCAGGAAGTATAGCAGGCTGAACTGGAACCAGGAACACAGCAACTGGACTGGAACCGATGAAGCAGACTGGACTGGAACCAGGAACACAGCAACTGGACTGGAACCGATGAAGCAGACTGGACTGGAACTAAGGAACACCGCAACTGGACTGGAACCGATGAAGCAGACTGGACTGGAACCAGGAACACAGCAACTGGACTGGAACCGATGAAGCAGACTGGACTGGAACCAGGAACACAACAGCGGAGAGATTGGTCAGGCAAGCCGGGTCGGTAGAACTGGCTGGCGACAAGGTACTGGAGGATCAGGCAGAAGAGTGGTCAAAACAAGCCGGTGGTCAGAGGCAGGCAGGAAACTGGAAGGGTCAAGGTAAGCCGGGTCAGATGCAGGTAAATCCACGAATCAGGTCTCTTTGAGTACTACACGCTGTAGAGCAGACAGCAGGGACTGTCTGTCACAGACACATTTAAATAGCCCTTCTGGCGCGCTTTGTGGAGCGTGCGCGCGCTCCCGCAGCATGCGCGCGCCCGCGCACGCCGTCGCGCACGGACTTGCCCGAGATTGGAAACCAGGAAGTCCAGGACTCCTGTAGCTGGCAGGATTTCTATGACAGTCTTTCAAGGCTAATGTCTGCGCCCTTACAGGGCTCCGCTGTTTTCCCACACATGTTTTGCAGCTCTCTGAATCATCCACATACCATCTACATCCTTGCTATCATTCAGGCTATCTGTTAGCCATTTGCTAAATGGTAAGGATATGCTTTTTTTTTTTTTTTTATTTATTTATTTTTTATTTAATATATGCTGCTTAGCTGTAAATACTTCCTTTTTGGACTTAACTGTTACTAGCACACTGACGGTCTCTTCTTTTTTATTTTTTCCTTGTTTTCAATAGTGAATCTATATGTCTTTCAAACCAGTGTGGTTTATCCACTGACAACTGGACACTGCGGTTCCCCTATTTTCCGCTAATTATACATTATATATATATATATATATATATATATATACCTCATCTTATCAGTCCATCAATAATTTCTTGGAGACCATCAGATTCTGGTTGATTACCAATTTAGTTCCACCCCAGTGGTTTAGGGTGAGTACCCTATTATCTACATTGTTATTATAGGCAAACTTTCTATACCAATCAGCTCATTAAACCTATTTTTGTTCTAGTTTAGCATCTGTCTGGTTTGTGCCTCACCGTCGGCTCGGCTGGCATCGGTCCTGACTGGCAATTCTACCTTTTTTCTTATCCCTTCCCATACCTTACCTTCCCCTATTCTCCCTCCCCCCCCTTTCCTCTTCCCATTCCTCATCCCCTTTCCTAGTTCTTTCCCTTTCCCTCCTCTCCCTTCCCTCCCTACCCGTCCCCTACTTTCCCCTCCCGTTCCAATCTAGTCCTTAGCCCATCTTGGTAGGGCTTTTTTAAGGATATTGGAACTCTACTCCAGTGACATTCAAGTTTAAAGACTCCCGAGTGTGAGTATAACTTATTAAGTAGATGTTTAGTTTCTATCTCTACCTCAAATATTTTAATACTCTCCCATTTTTGTGGATACATTATATGCTCTATCGAGCACCCCAATCAAATCTCTTTTGTTGATGATATTTACATATTTTTTCACTGTTTACCATGCCCCCATGATTGGTTTGTGTCCTCCTGGAGCATGGGTTTTCGTGTCCCTTTGCTGGCCTAGGAAGCTGTTGTCCGGCTGACTGGTTCTTCTTTGTGAATATCTTTATGTACTGCCATTTATGTAAGCATCTATTAGGTAATCATGATATTTCTAACATATTGTATTTTCATTTACTAGCTTTGTATGCTGTTGCTTTCTGAAGAAGCGTGTCTTCACGCGAAACTTGTTAAAGCTGTGGACCTCACTGGGTACTATAATTCTAGCCTTCACTGTTGGTATCTAGCCAACCGTTTGGATCTTATGGCATTCGGAGAGTAATTCTCCTATAGACCTTACTGTTACTGTATATTCTGAACCCCCCAGTGATTGTACCTGGTTGACCCATACATATAATTGCTTAATGGTTTTTAGAAAATCTTTTTAAATGTTATTTTCTGTAAATTAATAAAAATGTTATATTTTTCTACAAATGTATCTTGTTAATTTGTGCTTATAAAGTCCAAAGTCCCCCACAATTCCCTTCTCTACAATCATAGGATGTGGCACACGCTTAATTTATGTATCCACAGTACCACTATGTGCTAAGATACAATTAAACTTTTTTTCCTAAAGATCTACGGGAAGGTCACCTGCGCGGTCCCTTACGCCTGGATTCAGACACCCGATTCTGTGGGTGTCATAGGATGGTTCCTTCAGGACGGATCCCAGTGGAAGAAGCTGGGCCCCAGGCCTGAACGATGCACCTCACCCCAGACTGAGGGTGTCTGGGGTGACTCCCGAACTCCACGTGTCCAGGCCTAGGCCGCCTGGACACCGACCACTGGACAGCAGCCCTCAGGCTAAAGGTGCCTGGGACTCGGACCTCGTGGCGAAGATGTCCGCCCCCTTTATAGCCTCTCCCAGCTAGCACAGCGGGTTCCCCGCCCCGCCGTACAACCGCTGCGAGAGACCAAAAAGGGTACGGCACTCCAGCGATGGTTCAACTCCGGCCCAAAGTGACAGCGCCACCTGCTGGGCCGTAGGGAACTGGACACCACTGATGTCTCCACCCGATACAACATACTGAAAAGTACCTGCCCGCTACAGTACATTTGTGGGTATGGGAGAAACGATTGCACATATTAGGGCTGGCCGATTTTCCCCCCAAAAAAAATCTGCGATTTTTTTATAAAAAACTCGATTTATGATTCGATTCAATTTTTTTTTAAATTATATTTAAGTGCATCAACAAACAAAATTGCAAAGGCAAACCCTTTCTCAAACTGCAAAGTCAGTGTGCAACAAAGATTGTTAAACATCCAAATGATTAATACTGTATTTGGATTTAGCTAATAAAACAACAAAAAATCCTGAGGTTACTCTTAGTTGAATTGAACTGTGCCCGTGCCTCACTGTGCCCGTGCTTCAATCACTATGCCCGTACCTGATGCAGATTTTCATGGGATACGGATTTTACTGCTACACCGGCGGCCATTCCAGTATTCAAAAGCCGCGCCTCCTCCTCGTCTGTGATAGGCGGAACACTCAATTTCCCAGCATTCAGTGTTCCGCCTATCATGGACATCCGCTCATCTTCATAACACAGACGAGGATGAGAGGATGTCCGTGATAGGCTGAACACTGCCTGCTGTGAAATTGAGTGTTCTGCCTATCACAGATGATGAGGACTCGGGAGGCGAGGCTTTTGAACACTGCAATGGCCGCCGTCTGTCTGCATGACACGCTGATCAGGTAGGCAGACGGCGGCTTGTGGTTAGTTAGTGTTACATTACATCTACTCGCGGCGGCTGCGGCGAGTAGATGTAATTGGGGTAACGCCGCCCAGTGCTATTCCGGATACGCCCCCTGCAGCCCTGCTATGGAAACTTTGAAGGAAAAAAAATATATATATTTTAATCTAAAAAAAATCGATTTTGTTCAAATCTAAATCGATTTGAACTCAAAACTCGATTCAAGATTAAAATCGATTTTTTTCCCAGCCCTAGCACATATGGATATGTATCTGAACAGGGGTAGTGGTAGGCAGCAGCTATCCTCAGAGTATAGCCAGCTCTGTGTGAACAAGGGAGAAGAAAGGTGGGAAGCGCCACCTAAGGCTTTATTAGTGCAACAGCTGAATAACACTAAAGCCCTGTACATACGATCGGTTTTACCAATGAAAACAGTCCGATGGACTTTTTTCATCGGACAAAACGATCGTGTATGGGACCCATCCGTCTTTTTTCCATCAGTTTTAAAAAATAGAACATGTTTTAAATTTTTCCGATGGATCAAAAACCGATAGCAAATTCCGAACGTCTGTGGGCAAGTCCATCGGATAAAAAACCCACGCATGCTCAGAATCAAGTCGACGCATGCTCAGAAGCATTGAACTTCATTTTTCTCGGCTCATCGGAGTGTTTTACGTCACCGCGTTTGGAACGGTCGGTTTTTTGACTGATGGTGTGTAGGCAAGACTGATGGAAGTCAGCTTCATCGGATTTCCGATGGACAAAACCATCGGATTACAATCCATAAGATATCCGATCGTGTGTACGAGGCTTTACAGGATGAAAAGTAATTCAGGCTCATAAGTCCAAGGATGAAGGAGATGTCCAGCCTATTTGGCGTCCATATGTGTATACCGTCACTCTCCAGGCTGTGTGGATAGATGCAGCCTGGAGAGTAACGGTATACCCGTATGGACACCAAATAGGCTGGACATCTCCTTCATTCTTGGACTTATAAGCTATGAACTACTTTTCATCAAGTGTTATTCAGCTGTTGCGCTAATAAAGCCTTTTAATCTCTGCACTTAAATGGTGCTTCCCCTTTTCTGCTCAGAACTTTTATCAGCTGGATCCCTAAAAAGATAATAAACTGTTATGCTGCGTACACACGGTCGGAATTTCCGATGGAAAAAGTCAGCTGGGAGCCTTTCCTGTCGGAATTTCCAACGGAGTTTTGCCCGTGGCAAAGTCCAGCCGTGTGTGCACGGCATTAGAAGACTTTTCTACCAAAAACTAAAATATTTCTAGGAGGACTGACTTGCTTAAACGTACACAGTACGATCATCTCAAGCAATGCTTTTATCACGCTGTGTATGTCTGTCCTTACTTTGCTATAAAGATTACATATGAACAAAGAAATCATAAGATCAGACTGTACGTTGCTCATTTTACAGTCCTTGTCTTGCATCTTCACCTGGGCACCCTGATTAAAAGAGACAAAAGCATTGATTAAGACAGGAATCGTTTTATTCTTCCTCCGATGTTCTAGTGGATCCTGAATATTGATGAGCGTTTAGCAGCAAGCAGGGGGATCTAGATATACCACCTAGCTATATAAACATAAAGAATTATTCAAGAGGTCTTAGTCTCTCCCCATAAATTATGCATCCCTATCAACTTCCTCATTAAATGTTTACAAAATAAGGACAAGGAGGGTGATTAAAAGGTTTACGTGGTGAAAGGGAGAGGTGTGTGGGGTGTATTTGAATCTTCAGAGAACAAATCTACTAAAATGTGTCAGCCTTACAAAGACAGGTTAATCATCACATGTGACAATGACCTAACTTCTGTCATCTCGCTCAACACTATGCCCATGAATGAAGCTTGCTTTGGACACCAGATTTTCCTTCATAATCCAACCATCCATCTATAATTTTATAAATATCAAGTGAAGACTGGCAAGCCTACATCGCATGAGTGTACTGTACTGTATATGTGTGCTCATGCAACAGACAACCAGGTGCCAATGCTCTAAATAATAAAAAGAAGCAGAGAAAAATCTAGAATCTTAAGGCCCGTATACACAATCGGATATTGCGACAACAATTGTCCGATGGACGTGTTTTGTCGGATAATCTAACCGTCTGTATGCTCCATCGGACAATTGTTGTTGGAATTTCCAACAACAAATGTTGGATGGTCATGCTCTCAAATTTTCCGGCAATAAATGTGTTCCGTCGGATTATCCGATCATGTGTACACAAGTCCATTGGACTAAAATCCAAACTACAAACGCGCATGCTCCGAACCAATGCTAACCATCAGACGATAATAGTAGAAGTTGCCCAAAGGGTGGCCCTAAAGAGATGAAAAACAACGTAGTTTCGTAAATGATGGCTGAAAATGTTCTGCCGTCTGTATGCAGAACAAGTTCACAGACAACGCCCTTCGGACAAAAATACAAGGATTTGTCCGATGGAAGTCCGATCGTGTGTATGAGGCTTAACTAAAGGCTCCTATATGGCAGTTTATGCAAGTCCCAAATCCAGTTACTGTGTGATGAATAAACTTCATTAAGTACACCATAACTTCCTTTACCTTTCTTGACTAGCTCAAATCCTCCTTCACTTATGTCTCACACATACTTGCCAATAGTCCCAAATTTGCTGTGACAGTCCTGCTTTTTAGCGAAACATCCCGCCTCAGCTATGTCCCAAGTGGTATCCAGGGAATATAGGCCCGCTGAAGGTTTTTATGTGTTAGGCAGTGGTGTGCTGGGGGGGCATTGGAGACAGTTATACTGGAGTGGGCATTGGAGGCTGACTTGAGCTAGGGGGCGTTGAAGGTAGAGGTGAGCCCGGGGGAGAAGCATTGGCCATAGAGGTGTGCCGAGGAGCACTGGAGGCAGAGAGGTGCTGCTGGTGGGTACAACATTCTGCTAGGAGGGGATTTGGTGTTAGAGGTGTGCTGGGGGATACAGAATTTTGCTGAGGGGCAATGAAGTGGGGATGTTCTGAGTGGCATTGGAGGCACTGGTCTGCTGGGATATATATACGGGTGTGCTGGGTGGGCATTGGTGGCAGAGTTATGCTGGGTGGAACAGATGTGTACAGGGGGTACACAGGGAGCTTGACTTGGATGCCCCCATAGAAAGCTGCTTGCTGTGGAGAAACTCGATAGGAGGGAGGGTCCAGGAGCAGTGAAGAGGGACCCGAGAAGAGGAGGATCCGGGCTGCTCTGTGCAAATCCACTGCAACAGAGCAGGTAAGTATAACATGTTTGTTATTTTTATAGAAAACAAACAAGACTTTACAATCACTTTAACCACTTAAGGATCAAGCCTGTTTTTCAGACTTGGTGTTTACACGTTAAAAACAATTTTTTTTTGTTAGAAAATTATTTAGAACCTCCAAACATTTTACATTTTTTTCCCTAACATCCTAGAGAATAAAGTGGCGGTCGCTGCAATACTTTGTCACACCGTATTTGCGCAGCGGTCTTACAAGCGCACTTTTTTGGGAAAAAAAAACACTTTTTTTAATTAAAAAATAAAAGAGTAAAGTTACCCAAATTTTTTTTATATTGTGAAAGATAATGTTACGCCGAGTAAATTGATACCCAACATGTCACGCTTCAAAATTGCGCCCGCTCGTGGAATGGCGTCAAACTTTTACCCTTAAAAATCTCCATAGGCGACGTTTAAAAAAATCTACAGGTTGCATGTTTTGAGGCACAGAGGAGGTCTAGAATTATTGCTCTCGCTCTACCGATCGCGGCGATACCTCACATGTGTGGTTTGAACACCGTTTTCATATGCGGGCGCTACTCACGTATGCGTTCGCTTCTGCGCGCGAGCTCGTTCTTATTTTATTTGATTTTATTTTTACACTTTAAAAAAAATAAAAAATTGGGCCATTTTTATTCCTATTACAAGGAATGTAAACATCCCTTCTAATAGAAAAATTCATGACATGTCCTCCTAAATATAAGATCTGGGGTCAAAAAGACCTCAGATCTCATATTTACACTAAAGTGCAATAAAAAAAAAAAATTGTCATTTGAAAAAATGACAAAAATAAAATGGCCCTTTAAAGTAGTTGTAAACCCTTTTTGACTACTTCTACCTATAGGTAAGCATAGAATAAGGCTTACCTATAGGTAGTGGAAATATCTCCTAAATGTGCGCCGTTTACGAGATATTTCACTTGTAGTCCGCCGAAAATCCCAACGGCGCATGCGCAGGGAAGAAACAAAACTAAGTGCCGTTTCTTCCCCAGCCTGTGCCGTGAATCGTGGCTCCCGTGCGCATGCGTGGGAGTGACGTCACGCGGCTCTGGCGAATCACAGAGCTGGAGTCCGTAGCCCGGAAGGAAGCGGAGACAGAAGATGGACACTGCCTACTCTGGGGACACCGCTGGATTCTTTTGCAGGTAAGTGACAAATAATGGGCTAGTATGCGATGCATACTAGCCCATTATGCTTTTCATTTGCAGGCTTTTGCAGCGGGCTAAAGAGGAAGTAAAACCCATCAGGGTTTACTTCCTCTTTAAGATGTATGGGCGGAAGTGACGTTTTGACGTCGCTTCCGCCCTGCTGTGGTATGGAGACGGGTGGGGGCCATCTTCCCCTCACTTGTATCCATACCCAGCCACGGATAGGACCCGATCACCTCCGCCGCTACTGACGGCTCCAGTAAGCGGCGGAGGGCGCGGGAGAGTGGCGGGCCCTCTCCCACCGCCGATAATGATCTCACGGCGAATCCGCCACAGAGTCCACCATTATTGCTTACAGGACCGCCGCCTGAAGAGATGGATACCTCGGTTGTGGCAGCAGCTGCTGCCATTACCGAGACATCCCTCTTGAAAGTAAGGACGTATATAGTCGTGCGGCGGTCCCTAAGTGGTTAAAATTATCTGTAAACGTTTTTAAGGCATCACTCTGGTACATTTTGGGTACTGTCTCAACTGATATATTTTACCAGAAAATTAGGCAATTATATTGCTGTGCCCTCAAAAAAACGTTAGTGTAGTTTTTACTGAAAAGTTGAGCTTGATAAACCACTCCAATTAAGTATCGTGTGTTATGCCGCGTACACACACGACATTTTTAATGTCATTGAAAAAAAACAAAGTTTTTCTCGACGTGATTCTTCTCAAGCCTGCCTTGGCTACACACTATCATGAAAAAAAATGCTCGAGCAAAGCGCGGTGACGTACGAAACGTACGACAGCACTATAAAGGGGAAGTTCCATTCGGATGGCGCCACCCTTTGGGCTGCTTTTGCTGATCCTCGTGTTAGTAAAGTTTGGTGAGAGACGATTCGAGCTTTTCAGCCTCGTGCTCTTCAGTCCGTTACAGCGTGACGAATGTGCCATCTCCATTACGAACGCTAGTTTTACCAGAACGAGCGCTCCCGTCTCATCACTTGCTTCTGAGCATGCGCGTTTTTTTCACTTCATTAAAGCCTACACACGGCCGTTTTTCATGATGAGAAAAACAACGAGAAAAATTAGAGCATGTTTCAAATTTTTAATGTCCATTTTTCACGTCTCTGGAGCCCACACACGATCGTTTTTAATAACCAAATAAAAAAATTGCATTTTTCTCGTCATGAAAAACGGTCGTGTGTACGCGGCATTACAATCAGTGAATAAAAGTATTACACAATACCCTAAATATAATGGTAAAGTACAAATCATATACAAAAAATACATCCAATATTCCAAATCAAGAGAAAAGTGCAACGTGCAAAAAAATCAAAATAAATAAAAAAAAGAGTTCATAAGTGAATAAATATAAATTCATGAACCAATTGTTGTTCAAATGAAGTTCATCAAAGTTCTGGAAAAAGTGCTCCATGTTGGCATTTTTTTATCCAAGCCCCTAAACCCAACTCCATAAAAGCCTGTGTGTCCATGCACACATAGGCTTTTATAAGAGTTTAGAAGCTGCTGCGGTTAGTGGAGGTTGAACCTCCCACCATTTCCCTATCCTGAACATGGAAGAATCGCCTTCAGGATAGGAACGTTTTGACAGTCACGATTTTGTGACCGGCGGACAACCTAGTCTGTGTGTACATGAGCCCCAACAGATATTTATTACCTCTCACACAGATGACAGTACTTCCCCTGGCCACACTTTTTGCTATTTCCTTCCATAACTAAGGGGTGTCCTTTGTTTAGGCCTCACCCAAAGTCACCATATACTTCCTGGACGGAGATTGCAGCTCAAAGATGATAGTCATGTAAATTCAAGTGATTTTGCAGTTTATGTCTTACACAGATAAACTCCTGCTACAGCCACTGTCACAACCCACAGCCTACCTGTACCAACCACAGGGGTCCTCGCAGCATGTCAGTCCTTGGCACTCTTGTTGGTGGCCTGTGGCATCCCCGTGTGAGTATGGTGAGGCCTCTAGCACATGCCGGATGGCATCCTCATATCAAAATGGCAACACTGAAGTGCTTCCTGTTAGAGACAGCAATTGCATCACTTCCACCACAACCTCCAGAGGTCATTTCCTGTTTAACCAGTATAAAACTGAAAGGTTCCAGGGAGAGAGTGTTCAGTTGTTTTAGAACTGCCCACAGTATGTGCCTGATGCTTGCCATGTGATAGTGTTACCTGACCTTTGCTACGTTTATTGACTCTGATCCTTTGCTGCCTGCCCTGACCTTATGCTATGTTTGACTTTGATTATTGGACTTTCCCTTTTTGTACCACATTTTTTTGTAAACTGTGCTGGATTCACTTCCTGAGTATCCTTATCCAAGTTGTGTACCCCTGCTATTGGGTTCCCCATACCTAAACACTGACAGCCTCTCACCGTGTGACTACAATGGTGTGTCGTGTGTATATGTGTTTTTTACCTTGAGGTGGGTTCCACATATTAAATGCATGGTTGCAGTTTTAATGACTAGCGTTCATAATAATGTATATATTTTTGTAAATGACTATTTCTTTCTTTGTAGACGAGTACTATATAGTTTCCTCAAGCCCTGACGACGCAAAAATTGGTGAAACCCGTCAGATGAGGATCTACTCCATTTTTACTCTCTATGTAGCTACAGTATCTAGCCACTAGTTACAAATGGGTGTCATTCACTTGGTATTCTTTTAATGAGACGCTTATTGGCATTACAATCTTTTATTTGTAAAACGCTTCCCGACCGGCTCACGTACTTTTACTGAGGCACAATGGCAGTGCTGCGCAAAACCTCGTATGGGTACGGGGTTACCTTTAAGAGCCACCAGAGGGCGCACACACCCACGCGCTGCACAGCGGGGGACATGATGTGCATGGCTGGCAGGCGCGATCGCCTCCGGCCCCGCGCGATTGCGTACTCGAGAGCCACCACAGGGATTTGTGTGTGTAAACACACAAATCCCTGTTCTGTCAGGGGAGAGGAGACATATCGTTTGTTCCTACTGTAGCGCACCCCCAACTAAGAGAGCCGCTGAATTTGGTCTCGGGCCCTGCACACAACACCGCCAACCCCCGGCAATTCACTCCACCCACTCTAGCACAGTTAGTCTAGGGTAATATCTCTTATACTCTATAGTAGAATTCAGACACCAATGCAAAGCAATTAAAGAATAACGAGTTTACTCTCTCTTGGTATAATAGATCAACAGTTATAACAGATCACACGTGCTTCTTGCAGAGCCCTGCAGCGAATAACATACTACACATTAGTGAAATACAGTAATGGCATACCACGTGTAACAGCCGTTAACTAAGCGCCCTGTGACGCAGGAACTAAACTTTAACGCTTGGTCAGGCCTGACCCAGACTCTAAAACTCAGTCTCTAGGAGATGATTTCTTCGCATGCAAGTCTTTAATGGTGGTGCACATTCAGGAACACATTTGTAATCCACAGATCAAAGTAACAACACGGAACACTTCATTGGAGACCCTTTGACTCAGTTCTGCTATAGATCTCCAGTGGGGTCTCAAATATAAGCGGGTGGGCCACGGAAGTCTGTAGGCCTAACAACAGTATAAAGTATATGGATTGAGCATGTGCTCGCTCACCCCTCCGGACACGATCCCAGTCCGGGACTTCCACCTGCTGTGTCTCCACACACAGCGTCTGCAGCGGTCGCGTCTCCGATCCAACAAAGGTTGAGGAATAACAAAGTCAGATGCCACCCAGGCTCGCAGTAGGGTGGAAGGCTCTTTGGTAGCTGCGCAAGGCCCCAGGCTTCAGGCCTTGCACACCAGCAGATCCGCACAGGACTTGTTCACCAAAGTTTGGTGTCCAAAAGAGACAGAGTTTAGCCTCGCCCCTTCCCTTTATAGCCCCACCCATAAGTCTCTGTGATGGCAACAATGCACCCTGGGTGCCAAATGGGGTTCTGGGTAAGGTAGTCCAGAGAGTCTTAAAGGAGACCAAGCTACACTACTAAATAGGAACACTGATCGGTCTCCCCCAGTCAGTCCTATCCCCTCACAGTTAGAACACACCTAGGGGACACACATTTAACCCCTTGATTGCCCCTATTGTTAACCCATTCCCTACCAGTGACATTTATACAGTAATCATTGCAAATTTATAGCACTGATTGCTGTATAAATGTCAATGGTCCCAAAAATGTGTCAAAAGTGTCCGATCTGTCCAGTGTCGCAGTACCACTAAAAACTGCAGATCAGCGCCATTACTAGTAAAAAATAAATAAATAAAAATGCCATAAATCTCTCCCATAGTTTGTAGACGCTATAACTTTTGCGCAAACCAATCAATATACGCTTATTAGTGGGACTGCTTCAGCAGTCCCACTATTGTTATTCGTTTTTTTATTTATTCCAGTTTATTCCAGTTTATTCTTCATTTTATTCCGTACGTTTTTTGGCTCTGCGTAACTTCTGCATACTTTCAGCTATTAAAACCATTCAACGTTTAAAATGTTTAGCTCTTTCAGCTAATGATGGAACTTCTTCAACTTTTTTTTCTACTATTTATACTTTTTAAAATATTAAGCTTTTTAACACTTTTTATAACATTGAAGTGAATGAGAGCATGCTTCAAATCCTTAAAATCTTCTTCCGCTCCCAAAAGTTTCAGCATCTTCATACTTTCACCTACAGACGCCAAACAAACTTTAAAATATTCACAAAATCTTCAGCTATCCGGCTCTATCTTTTCAGTTTAATATATTTTACAGTTTTTGTGAAAAAGCTGTTTAAGTTTAGTGATCATTTCAGGAAATGTTATCGATTAAACAGAGTGTGTATTGGGCTTATTCTTTGCAAACTTTTAAAGCCAACATTTCAGTTTAGTGTCAGCTTTTCAAAAAAACCTTTAAATATTCCACATCTTTCATACATTAGTGGCACTGGCGTTGCAAGGCAGGTGCGGGGGGTGCGGGTCGCACCCGGGTGACACCCGCCAGAGGGGTGACACCATCACGGCGCTGGATTGAGAGAGGCACCTTTTCCTACTTCCCCTGCGCACTCCAGTGTCTCCTTCGCTCCCCGCAATGTTCGGGGAGGGAGGAGAAATTGTGTTGTGACTCGAGGCAGACAGTGCCATAGTCCAGTGCACAGCGCCCGGCACTGCAATCCGCCTATTGACGCTCAGGCAGGTGGGGAGAGGTGTCGGCTCACAACAAATACATTCCTCAGACCGACGGAGCCTAGTCTCCTCCTCCTCCACACTGACAGTATATTCACAACAGGAGGAGGAACGTCCATGTGGACAGAGCGCGCTGATCTGAGGTCTGTGACTGTAGGGAGAGAGGAGATATAGGGGGGGGGGGGTTACATTAGGGAGATTGCAGGGAGGGTTACATTAGGGAGATTGCAGGGGGGGTTACATTAGGAGGAATACAGGGGGGGGGGGGTTAAATTAGGAGGAATTGCACAGGGGGGGTTACATTAGGAGGAATACAGGGGGGGGGGGGTTACATTAGGGAGATTGCAGGGAGGGTTACATTAGGAGGAATACAGGGGGGGGTTACATTAGGAGGAATACAGGGGGGTTACATTAGGGAGATTGCAGGGAGGGTTACATTAGGAGGAATACAGGGGGGGGGGGTTACATTAGGAGGAATACAGGGGGGTTACATTAGGGAGATTGCAGGGAGGGTTACATTAGGAGGAATACAGGGGGGGGGTTAAATTAGGAGGAATTGCACAGGGGGGGTTACATTAGGGGGAATACAGGGGGGTTACATTAGGAGGAATACAGGGGGTTACATTAAGGGGATTGCACAGGGGGGTTACATTAGGGGGAATACAGGGGTGTTACATTAAGGGGATTGCACAGGGGGGTTACATTAGGGGGAATACAGGGGTGTTACATTAAGGGGATTACATTAGGGGATTGCACAGGGGGGTTACATTAGGGGATTGCACGGGGGGTCACATTAGGGGGATTGCACGGGGGGGTCACATTAGGGGGATTGCACGGGGGGGTCACATTAAGGGGATTGCACGGGGGGGTGTTACATTAAGGGGATTACATTAGGGGATTGCACAGGGGTGTTACATTAGGGGGAATACAGGGGTGTTACATTAAGGGGATTGCACAGGGGGGTTACATTAGGGGGAATACAGGGGGGTTACATTAAGGGGATTGCACAGGGATGTTACATTAGGGGGAATACAGGGGTGTTACATTAAGGGGATTGCACAGGGGGGTTACATTAGGGGGAATACAGGGGGGTTACATTAAGGGGATTGCACAGGGATGTTACATTAGGGGGAATACAGGGGTGTTACATTAAGGGGATTACATTAGGGGATTGCACAGGGATGTTACATTACGGGGATTACATTGGGGGATTACATTAGGGGATTGCACAGGGGGGTTACATTAGGGGGATTGCACGGGGGGGTCACATTAGGGGGATTGCACGGGGGGTCACATTAGGGGGATTGCACGGGGGGGGTCACATTAGGGGGATTGCACGGGGGGGTCACATTAGGGGGATTGCACGGGGGGTGTTACATTAAGGGGATTACATTAGGGGATTGCACAGGGATGTTACATTAGGGGGAATACAGGGGTGTTACATTAAGGGGATTACATTAGGGGATTGCACAGGGGGGTTACATTAGGGGATTGCACGGGGGGTCACATTAGGGGGATTGCACGGGGGTCACATTAGGGGGATTGCACGGGGGGGTTACATTAGGGGGAATACAGGGGGGTTACATTAAGGGGATTGCATTGGGGGGTTAAATTAGGGGGATTACATTAGGGGGATTGCAGGGGGCTTACATTAGGGAGGTTGTACGGGGGGGAACGTGACATTAGGGGGATTACAGGGGGGGTTCCATTAGGGGAATTACACAGGGGTTCCATTAGGGGGATTACACGGGGGGGAGAGCTGTGCTGATGTGCTAGAATGCTCAGTGCCCCGGGTGGCTCAATGAACTGGGGGAGGGGGGGGGGGTGACACCAAATTTTATCGCACCAGGTGACACCAACCCTAGTGACGCCACTGATTAGTGGTATTGTTAAACTTTTTTAATGAAATTCATGTTTAATAGCTTTGGCAATTCAGCTATTCAGCATTCCCACTCATTTTCTGCAGGGAATGCATTTTCTAGTTGTGATTCTTATTTTATTTTTTACCAAATATATGTCGAAGAATATATATTGGCCTAAACTGATGAAGAAATTATAGAACATTTTTGGGGATATTTATTATAGCAAAAAGTAAAAAATATTGCGTTTTTTTTTCAAAATTGTTGCGCTTTTTTTGTTTATAGTTCAAAAAATAAAAACCGCAGAAGTTATCAAATGCCACCAAAAAAAAGCTCTATTTGTGGGGGAAAAAAAGAACTTCTGTTTGGTTACAGCATTGCATGACCGCACAATTGTCAGTTAAAGCGAAGCAGTGCCAAATTGTAAAAAGTGCTCTGGTCAGGAAGGGAGTAAAATCTTCCAGGGCTTAAGTGGTTAATAAAAAAATTACTTTTATATTATCCCAGTGTATGCTCCTTTCTGGCCTAGACAGTCTGACAATTTTTCTCCTTTTTCACTTATGGTTATGTAGCCAAGTGGTGCTACTATAGTTATTAATAAGGAATGGTTTCATGTATGGGTTTGGCTCCCCCTAGTGCATGTTAAACTCTGTCAGGGTTTTTTTTCCACCTTGAGAGCGAACAGAGCGATGCATTATGGGACATGTAGTCTGGATGAGAGTGTGACACTGTTGGCCATGCCAGCTCTGAACCACAGGACACACAATGCAAAGCGCACAGAACAGCCTGCAGGGAGACGGAAAAAAAAAGGCGAGCGCGGCCTGTTTTCAGCCTCTCTGGATGCCATTCTGAACCTGCCAGCAGGAGGTCTGTGTGACAAGGAATAAGAATCTGTGGCCTACACAGGGGAGAGTTGGATCACCAGCCTCAGAGGGACCTCAGAGGACAGCATCACTATTCTAGCAAGCGGACCTGCCTGTGCTCCAGAGCTTCTGGGAACCCCTGCACTTCAGTCCACCGGGAGTTGGAGCGCGACGTGGCACGCCATTTCACCGGACGGAGACACCTGGAGGGATTCCGGCTGGAGCCCTTCATCTGATTGGAGTCCATAGTGGTGAGCGGGCACCTGCCCATCTAGATAGAGATAACAGTATTGCTGAATGTTTTTTCCTACAGACTGGCTGGTGAGACTTGTAGTTCCACGGATGTGAATCTACTTCTTCACAGGTACTATACAGCAGGCGCTTGAGGCCTATTCTTCCCTACTGTGCTGTAAAGTCAGTACTGTATTCAACTCATTAACATAATTAAAGAGGAGCATACATGTGATAATACTTCAGTTCAAGCATTCATCAGTTCATCTTTGTTCTTCAGTTCTTTTGTCTTACCTACCTGGATTACATATTACACTGCCGTATAAACAACAGGCTAGCTGAAGATATTCGGAATTGAAAGAACATTTATTATTCTCCTTTTTGTTATGCTTTACTGCTTTGCATTCTAATGCTAAATCATTGAATTACAACCTAGGGGGAGCCATTTTGTGGAACATTATCCAATTTACATTGTGGTTACTGTATGTATACACTGTTTGCTGGTTTGTGTGCTGAGGCCTCAGAGGAAAGGTATTCAATACATGTGTTAAAGGTGTTGGATATTTGTCTCTCTGTGTACCTGTTCACAAAAATCTTTTGGAGGTTTCGAGGTACACACTTTTGTATATCAGTGTCAAGTGATATTTTCTGTCAAACATAAGTTGTGTTTTACTTATATCTTTTATCGTGTTCATTCTTTATCTCAGTAAACATTTCTGAGTGGTTCAGTGATACTGTGTGAGTTTCTCATTATTAACGCAACATTTCAGAATGGAACCCAAAGTGTCAGAGGTAAGAGAGGATTTGCAGAGTCTGGGTAACCAGTGGGGTATAGAGTCTATCAGCAGCCCTCACGGGGGTACCGCTACAGTTACAATCTTGCAGTCTAATAATGGGGTGAGGTGGGTGAGGAAATGTTTTCTTCTGCCTGCAGCTGACTGATGACATCATCTCAGCCTAGGCAAAGTCACTTGACTCAAACACTGCTTTTTAATTATTTAGGTACATCTGATCCTTAAAAAATGATGCTGTTTCTAAATATTGTGAGATACCAGGAATTTATTCATGCAGACCTGTACAGTTAGTGAAAGGTCCAATCTCAGCTTTTAAAAAAATGGCTGTTGAACCTTTACTTATCGGCTGATAAATGCATTATTTACCATCATATAATTAAACAACAAACTGCATCTGTTTAACTTCTATGCAACTGTTCTTTACTCATCTCATGTAAATCAGCATTTCAATCCCTCTGCTTTCAGTGCAGCCATTTTAGTAGAAATCAATAATCTCGCATAGCCTTGAGTTTGAAACACAGGAACCCAGCTTGGTCTAATTATGTATTTATGTATATTAGCATTATCATATGCCTGACTGGTGCTTAGCCAGAATCCTCATTCCATTAGCAAGGACATTTGCTTCTATTATTGAATTGCATTAATTTCTTTGCTTAGGCCCTGGTTTACATAACATTATGGCTGTGATTTACTAGCTTCGGCAGCCTCAAAACAAATATTTTTTTCTTTCTTTTTGCTGGTGGATTACTTCAAAGAAGGATAAATATGAACAAGTTATTTATGTTAATCTTACCTGCTCTTTTTAAAAGAATGCTGAGATGTACAGAGTGATAAAATGGAAATATAGTGATCCTTCAGTCTCCTGGCATAAAAATATCTCTCGGGAGTCTTTTAAAGGAGTGTTTTTGTCAATGTCACCACCCAGTAAACAAAATGCAGATGCAAAATCTAACCACAATGCAGCAGGGCCTTATTTCAGTGCACTGCAATTCAAAGTGTTGGTGTGAAGGGATTCCACATGTAGCAGACCCCCAAAATTGGGGTCGCTATGCTCTAAATTTAAGGGTAGCCTGAGCAATAGATTGGCTCAGGTTCTCCAATTCTGTTAGTATGGACTCTGCTCTGCTGTAATGTTGCCTGGAGTATAGTTCCCCTTGACCTGCAGGTGGCGCTGTTTCCCAGGTCTTGGGTTGAACCACAGGTGACGTTGCGGTGTGATTGGGTGTCCTCTCTCGGCTACCGTGCGGTGGACGGGTTTTGCCTGCTGTGCATGCCGGGAGAGGGTACATAAGGGGCAGACGCCATGTTCTGGTGTGGTGTCGGGAGGATTCCAAGGAGGACCCCTGGTGGCGAAGTCGTGCCTTTTGTCCCTGCTGGCCGGGGGGTGCGTGAACTGGTCGAGGAGTCTTGGGCACCTTTAGCCCGAGGCTGCGGAGTTCCAGGTAGGCCCAGTACCTTCAACTGGGTCTACAAACCAACCACTGGAGTCCCAGGGAACCCGAGGGAGGGTGGCCGCTCTGAAACAGGGGAAACCGGGGGAGGACCTGTCCGATGGATCGGTGAAGGAAGTCACAGTCTCGGGTAGGCCTGGTTGCCTATCAGAGGGAAGGATTTGTGAGTTGCAAGATAGCTCCTGTAGTGTGTCCCATTGGCACCTATGGTCTCTATAATCTACAGGAGTTAGGAAGTTCTAAATTCAGGAACTAAAGGATTCTGTGGCAGAGGATCTCCTGAACTTGTCCGTGAAGGGGACTAAAACTAAAGTGTGATGTTCGTGCTTCACTCCAGCTGCTAGAACTGTGAGAGGGATCTATCCGGGTGAGCAGTACCCACTCAGGCTTGAGTGGAGAATAGGGTGACTGGGTGCCGCGTGCCTGAACCTATTTCCCTGATAAATTAGCTAAGGCAGAAAGTACACATCGCACTCTTAAATGAGAGACAGAAACTCCCCTTACATCTGGGACTTAAAGGGCTCTAAGGAATGTACAAAACCACCAAAATTGTATATAAAGAGTATTTGATTGGTTTTAAAAATATTTTAAAAATGATAATACATGAAAGCATGGATAAGTGGTCAAAGGCCACAAATGAAAAAATAAATAAAAAATTATTCCACTCAGTAATGATATTAGAGATTGGTACAGAAAACCATACACCAACATGTTTCGGAGTCTATAAAGCTCCTTCTTCAGGGAAGGTTTTACCAATCTTGATAAATATAATTATGCCTGAGCGGAAGAGCAAGACGCAAGATCAGCTAATGGTAAAAACAATTTTTGTAGTGATTTCAACCAGGGTAAAAGCAAATATGCAGAGAATTAAGAGGTTTTCTTGGCTACTGGACACACCAAGTGGGGTGCACAGGGATCACTGTAACCTAAAGGGAATTCACCAGTCATAGGCAGGGAAAGCCCTAGGCTCGGAAGGTAACTGAAATATCTTTATAGCTTCCTTAATCAGCGGACCAAAATCGTTTGTGGATTGCCCTCATTGAGGAAGTTCTCCACAGTGTAAGGTGTCCAAGAAAAGGCAGTGTCCATACAGCAGTGGTTTAGCTGAAGAGCACTTCTGGGACAGTTCCTCAGTGAACAATGCAGTCTGAATAGCCAAGGCCAGAACACAAGATCATTGTGATCTGGCCTTGGCTATTCAGGCTGCACTGAATAGCAAACTGCACAAACCCGGTGGGAAGGCGACCGACTGAGAACACTCACAAAATCTAACAGCAGTGTGCCCGCCAAGCCTGGGAGCCAGGGCCTTAAATAGGCTCTGCCTGACCCAAGATGGCTGCCATGGTCACATGGGGTGACAGCATCCAATCATATAGTGAGCCAGGATACCATAGAGCACATGTGTCAAACACAAGACTCACATGCTGAATCCAACCCTCCAGGTCATTTTATGTGGCCCTTACACCTCTCTTGCAGCTATGGTACCACCCCGTCTCAGCAGTCGGCAACAGAGAGGAGGACAGAATTACTCCTACAGATCCTCAGCCTCTCTGTGCAGCCGCTGCACCCTCTCATCTCTGCAGATGGTAAGGGGGTGTACTGCGATGTAACAGAGTGTAGGGGGCTTTTGACTTCTGATGGTGGGGGGACTCTTGACATCTGATGTAGGCGGGGTGCTCTGAACATCTAGTCTTACATATATAACCAGGCCCTTTGAGGGGTGACCATAATACTGATGCAGCCCGCAATGAAATTGACTTAGACACCCCTACCATAGAGGAACCAAGTTCCTCTTGACTTCCCCTCCAACTGCAATGCCACTGTGGTTGAGCACCACCTACAGTGAAGAAAATAGACTGCACTTGCCTACAAGTTTGTATATGGTATGTATGCTGCATTAAAATGCAGTAAAATTCATTATGTGCATGTTTTACTGCATTAAAGTGGATGTAAACCCCCTCTCATCCTTTCTAAACTACTGCCATATCGCTGATCTATAAGGATATAGAGGCCTCCTGCATGTATCCTTATCTGTCAAATGTCTCCCCTCTGTCTGTTATAAGAACTGAAAAACTGCAGATTCTGTGGGTGGATCTGTTGTCTGGAGCTCGGTGGGTGGAGTCGTGATGTCAGTAAACTCCCCGCCCACCTCTACACTCCCCTTGTCAACATGCATTTTCTCCTGTGAATTCCTTCTGCTATGATCACTAACATCCAGTCAAAATCCAGAAAAGTAACCACATGACTTCAGAAAAGGAGTGGGGGTGGGAATTAAAAAATAATGCCTGTCTAAAGCTAGTGCACGAGATATGTAAATAACCTGTCACTCAAAGCAAGGGGGCGGAACGGACAAAGGTGTTTCTCTGTCCGTTTTATCTCACTGAACAATAAAAGAGGATTGCTCAGAGCTGGATTAACTCTTTGTGGCAAGACCTGGCACAAATGATAGGAAATCTTATACTCTACATTGTGACAGCAAAAAAAAAAAAAATTGGGGTTTACATCCACTTTAATGTAACTTTGAAAAGGCCGCTAATGTGCACAACAATACAAGAAAGACCATTCAATCATAGATGAAGATTCACTCACTTCATCAGTTCTGACGAAGCATTGGTGAGTGCAAAATGTACAGAATACTGCTCTCATCTCCCGGTATCATCATTTTGACTGTCTAGTATCATATACAATATTTTCAGTGATTTTATGGGCTGTATATGGATGCCTTGTTTTTTTTATGGCATGGTTTATTAAAAATTCATTAAAGTAAGGGTGGAATTTAAAATAAGCAATGTAAATGTGGATAAAGTCTTAAAGCAGAACTGTGGCCAGGTGATAGACATTCAAATGTTTGTGTTTTCATAACAATTAGTGAGACAGTTTATCCTCAATGTTTACAGCTAAAACACTTTCATTTTCTATAAGTAGCTTGTTTTGCTCCCCCCTCCCAGCAGTGACGGACAAAAAAAAAAAATGGACTTCGACAGATTCATCGCTTCTCTTCCATACTTTTCGGTGATGATTTGCTATACAGTGCCTGCTGCTACAAAGATCAGAGAAGATTTTACTGCTTGTTAACTATTATGAACATTTATAACATGTGGTGCAAACAAGGCAAGATGTGGAGCCATTTTATATAGAGAGAGAATTGTATTTGTTAACGGTAACATTATCAGGCTATTCTCACTAACCTCATAATTTTAATTTGTTTGTAGTACTCTGGTAGAGAGGTTTAACCTTACCTTTTAGAGTCAGGGACTGATGTCCAAGGCTTTATGCACACAGTAATTCAATGAACTGAACCCGGAAATTACATAAAAGTACATATTTAACTCCTTGTAGGCCTTTTAGCAACTACTTACTGGTTGCCATAAATCCTTCTGCATCGTAAACCAGGTTCTTTTGAAGGGTAACAGAAGAACATATGAATTTTTTATGCTTGGTCATGGACATCTTGCGGTAAGAGAGAGTGGAATCCATAGAGTGCTACTGTTAATGTCTTTGATGTCATCCTTCCTTGGACAAACTGTCCTAACAAATTGTAAACAACTTTAATTAATAACGTATAGGGATAAGGTCCCAGTTCAGTCTGCACCTGATCTTTGTTTGGGTGTTCGTGTGATCATCGGACTATTGGTTTATTCAGTGGGAGCTGAATTCCATATATAGTAAAAAATGTTCTACCTCTACTATATATGACATCTTCTTTCCTCCTGTCATGGACGTATGCCTCTGGTACCCACAACAAGGCTCAGGCACATCCCCGCTGGTAGGCTTCCAAGTGTAAACAGAAGCTTTCCATTCATGCGCGCGCCAATCGCGCGCGCACGGTGACGCTGCCTTGGTGCCCATTGGCCTTTAAAAGGGGCTTCTCCTGTCCAGACTCTTGCTGTCTGATCTGCAGTTATCCTGTGACCTGATCCTGAACTTGCACCTGCTGTTACTCTGACCTGGCTTCCTGACCTTGCTGCTATCTCCAGTCCTGACCTTTGGCTTCCTAGACCCAGTCCTGCTCATCTGTCTGCCTGATCCTCTGTTGCCTGATCCAGCCTGAACTTGACCCTCCGCTGCCTGACGCTTCTGCCTGTATCTGATCCGCTGTGCATGACCTGGCTCGTCTGACCTTTCCCCTGCCTGCTGCTTGTATCCGTATCTACCGGCATCCTCGGCTACCTGCATCAGCTGATCTGCACCTTCCAGCCGCATCCCCAGCTACCTGCACCCGCTGGCCTGCATCACCTGACCTGCATCTTCAGCTGTCCATAGCAGGCTTCTCATCTAGTCCAGGAGAACCTAACAGGCACTCATACCTCACTGTGCTCCTTCGGCCACTGTCCCAACTCAAGTGACCTGGGAACCAGGGCTGTACGAGAGGTCTCCCTCTGAACGTCAGGCTCACCTCCAAGGTACGTGCCACCTCCACTGACAATTAATGCTAAGAAAGCAGTGGCCAGCACCCACTGTGTCCTTAGCAACCAGTGATGTCACCTGGCCCCATTTATTTACTGGCCAGGAACCTGGTAACTACCAGGGGGCAGGGATAGTTGCTGACATTATTGCTCAAATATGGCCATGTCGTCATATTTGGGCAATGAGACTGGCCAGGGGTACCACTTATTCATTCATGTAGGAAAAGAGCCATAGCTGGGAACACCCATGCTTTAAACGTACTTAAGATTCCAAAAAGTCTCCCCAATACACCCTTGTCTTCAACAGGTGCTTCCAGGGGTGTCCCCCTGGCAAGGAAACCTCCCAGTGTTAAGGGTATGTGACCTGGTATGGTTCAGAAAGGGGGGGGTGGTGTGGCTGCTTCTTCCTTTCCTCGCCTGAAAGGCTGCGTGCTTGACTTAGGGGTCTGGGTTACAAATTTTGGGGAGGATCCAACAGGAGGTTTAGGGCCCCCTTCCCTAGGCATGGTATTTAAAGGAGCTTTGCAATTTTACTGTTCTTGTAACAGTTAGGGGTCAGACTCAGTGACCAGTAGCTATAGCAGTAGAGAGGTTCCCACAGTCCAGCAGGATAAGTACACGAGCGGTCACCGTAGCTGATGACACAGACTCACTTGAGGCACAGGGTCTAAGCACTAACTGGTCTTCACCAGAGCTCCTGATGGTGGAGATGGGCTTCGCTGCACACTAATGCCAGATTGCAGTCTCCAGTATCGCCCCATCAGGAAGAGAGCAAGCCAGGGTCCGATAACAGATGTACCAGGTAGGGATCAAACAGAAGCAGTGTCAGTAAACAAGCCATAAGTCTGTGACAAGTGGTTGCGGTTGGGATCAAGTGGAAGAAACAAAACGTTGGTAACAAGTGGTTGCAGGTTGGGATCCAGCAAAAGCGTAGTCAAGGAACAAGCCAAAGGTTAATAGTGAAGATAAGGACAGCTTCAGGTACACAAGGAGGAAGATATCGGGTGGAGAAAGCATAATAATCTGGCAAACTGGAAGTGCAAAGACATGATGTAATACAGGGAGTTCATTGGAGGAACAAGGAGTTCAAGTTTCATTAGAAACAACATACAAGGCAAGATTGTCCAAGGATTCAGACAGGGAGCTGTCCAGTATCTCAGATGACACACCAAGATGAGCCACAGCCAAACACCTTAGAGGTCCTAGGTTCAGATCTGAACCATGACAGTTCTGCTTTAAGCATTATTATAAACATTGCTCTCTCTCTCTCTCTCTCTCTCTCTCTCTCTCTCTCTGTATTTTTAAAAGCTGGATGATGTCCCCCATGGTAGTGCCCAGCTACCTATTTCCTTTTTTTTTAAACCTGAAAATACAAAATAAATAAAAAATAGTTTTCACTTTTTCATGGACCAAACAGCTTACAGGGACCTAGTGAGTTCTTTAAGGGTGCTTAATGGGTTTCAGTAATGGAAGCAGACACTTAGTGGTGCAGTCCATTGTACTGACATACATTGTACGGCAACCTGAAAGCCTTGACGCATGCTGCACTTCTTCATTCTGTTATGGTTTGAGCACACATGTAAGGAGCTCTAGGTGCTCTACCATCCCATCTGCCGATTTATTAAACTAGTTAAATGACTATAAGGTCACTTTATTGCAAGCCAGCCCTTGATTCCCTGAACATGGTGGTTCTGTGCCTGCCTTCCCCAACTACATTCAGTTCAGTTGACACACAGCAAAACACTGAAAGCTGAATGGGAGGTAAATATTTTCTGGTTCAGACCATTTAGATATGTCTTTTTGAGAAGAAATACATCTATTTTCTGTAAGCCTGAGACCCGTCAAAGGTGCAGCAAATTCAATTTCAGGGCATCCCATTTATAAAAAGAAGGTCATTACATTGCCTTACATGCAGAAGCACTCATATGCACCCTGTTCCTATAATGGTAGCACAGCCGTACACCTACCTATGCCAAGGTTCACTAGATATATAAACGATCACAGTTGGTTTATAAAATGTATATCTAAGCCCTGGTTCACACTGGTGCGATTTGACATGTCAAATCGCATGTCAAATCGGTGAAATTTTGCCGCAAATTGCGGGCAATGGCACCGTCCTAATCGGTGCGACGCCGCATCTGCGGCGCTGCACCGATTTCAAAAAGTAGTTTCTGTACTACTTTTTGCGATTTCAGCCGCGATTTACATTGACATCTGTGTCAGATGTCTCTGTAATCGCGGCTGAAATCGGGACAGACAGGCAGGAGTGAAATCGTGCGAATTCAGCTGAACTCGCACGGCTTCACTCCCGCAGCCCCAGTGTGAACCTGGGCTTATACATGGATTTATTTGAATTTGGTGCATCTTGGCACACTCAAGAACTACTGTATGTCCTTTCTATTTGGAATTTATATGCATATAGCATTAATGTCCAGATTCCAGTATTACACAATAATAGAAATGGTGATTGCTCACACGTGCATTTGAGACACTTGCAACTTTGTCTGAGCTGGACTATACATGCCTCTGCAATCATTTCACAGAAAGGTTTACAGCTTTTCTAAAATGATATTGGGGCCAAATTTTCTGTTCATTTTAAACACAAATAGTGATCAAAGATGTTCTTTGTTCTGTATGCAGGGGTCATCTTAGATGATCCACAGAATTGGTTACATGGGTACCTGATTATACTTGAAAATCACATAGATTTTTAATAATCTGAGCAATCTGATTTAAATCCAACTCCAGGCAAGTATGTATATATTTATTTTTTAAATGGTGACCAAATCAGTGTTTAACTACTTGCCGGCCGCCTACTGCATATTTACTGTGGCAGGTTGGCTGTATTGCGCGAAATAACGTACAGTACCTGCGTGTCATTTCGAGCAATAGCCACTGGGGATGCACGCGTTCCGCTGGAGGTGCAAGGATTGGACACAGGGGATGCCAATCAGCAGGTCCAGTGGACCCGATGTCTGCCGGTCAGCCGTGATCGTTGCCAGGAGAGGCAGAGTGGCGATCTGCCTATGTAAAAAAGATAGATCACCGTTCTGACAGGGGAGAAGATGGAGATCTTGTGTTTCTGCCAATCAGGAACATGGATCTCTGTCTTCACCCAGTCAGAGCAACCCCCCCCCCCCACAGTTAGCACCCCTAGGGACACACTTAACCCTTTTATCGCTATTTACAATGGCAAATGGCTATGGCAAATCTCCATTCTGTGTGTTTTACCAATTTTACCAATGGCCGGCACCCGCAGATCTGCTACTGTTGTGATTAATCCGGCGGTAGGCTAGGGTTGCCACCTCATCTCTTTAAAACCAATAAGGATGAGCTTTGGCGTGTTCATACAGCGCACGTGCAGAGCTCGCCAGGAAGTCGGCACTGCGCTGTTCTAATCACAGGCAGAAAGAACTTTTCCCGATGCACGGCTGCAGAGATTGGGAAATGTCTCACTGCCTGTGATTAGCGCAGAGCAGTGCCGACTTCCTGGCGGGCTCTGCACGTGGGCTGTCCGAACACGCCGGAGCTCATCCTTAAAAACCAAACACATACAGAGCAGGAGGGTTACTTTTTGCATATGTCCTCTTATTAGTGACATTTCAACAACTTATCACTCTTTGTGTAACTAAAAGTTGCCCTCCACCCCATGCTTTGTATAATCTGTTTTTAAACTAGGTCATTATGTGTCCTCTGTGACCACGTAGGACCCCCCTTTGGGTATATGTTTGTTCCGAATTTTGACAGTGGTTAATACTGGTGGACTACAACACGGGTTTTATGAATTGTCCGTTTAATTCGTATATCCCCTGAAGAAGCGACTCAGCGAAACATGTCGGGATAGTATACGAATTTCACAATTTCGATATATACCTGCTTGTATGACCACCTATTCTATGAACCGCTGTGTATTCTTGGACAATATTGTTTCTGCTTATATTTTTTAACTTTATACTTATTAAAAAAATATTTTTTATCTAAGAAACAATTTTTTCTCATCATTATCTATAATATGCACCGTCAAAATCCCTCTTTCTTTCCCATTTGACTTATTTTCTCTCTGGGATGAGGTGCCAATCTCACTGGGTGTTCAACCACTAATTGGGCTAAACTAATATGACAAACACATACTAATTACACAGGTTCTGTGGCTGATTAAGGTGGTAATTAAACTCACTTGGTGCCTTATTTGCATAAAATTAGCCTCTGAACCTGTTTAATTCATATGTGTTCGGGTGAAGGGATGAGGTGGCAACTCTACGGTAGACAGAAGTAGGCGGACGTGCAGAATCACGTATATATACAGGAGTGCCGCCCTGTAGCAGTAAATCTGCTATAAGGCGGTCCGGAAGTGGTCAAAGCTAAACTCCAGGTAGATATTACATAATAGACACTCATGAATGCAGTTATGCATTTAATTGAAAAAGACAAGTGCATTTTTAATGCAACTAGTTTAAGGCTTGGTTCACACTATGACCTGCAGGTGAATCGCACAGTAATCACATCGCATTGCTGTTCAATTCACATGTTATTCAGTGTGGTGCGCACTGCATCGCACCAAAGAAGTGCATGCACCTTTTTTTAGCCGTACAACAACGGAAACGCATAGTCATTTTGTACCATGCAATCTGGTACGATCCAGTGCGGTCAAATGAATTGCATTTGCGACCTGGGCCTGCCGTTTTGCATGCGGTGCGGGAAATGCACACAGATCGCTGCCTTTCCCGTACCGCATAAGTGTGAACCTAGCCTTACCACTTCCCGCCCACCATATAGCAAAATGACGGCCATAAAATGGTTTCATTATCCTGACTTGGCATTACATGATGTCCAGCAGGATAGGCCGCTAGTGCACGGCCATAGGAGCGCGCAGCGCGGCGATCAGTGGTGTGATGTGTCAGTCTGACACACTGCATCTCCAATCTAGATAAAGAGCCTATGACGTAGGCTTTTTACCACGTGATCAGCTGTGTCCAATCACAGCTGATCACAGTGTAAACAGGAAGAGCCATTTATCGGCTTTTCCTCCCCTCGCACTGACAGGCGCGAGTAGAGGAGAGCCGATCGGCTGCTCTCCTGACAGGGGGGGAATCTGCACTGATAATCAGCGCATTGATTGTCAGTGCAGACCCATCGAGGATGCCCACTTCAGACCACCAGGTGAGCCCACCAGGGATGCCAATCAGTGCCAATTAGGATGGCACTGTGTGCCCATCAATGATGCCTGGCAATGCCTCCTGATCAGTTCTGCCTATCAGTGCCACTCATCAGTGCCACCCATCAGTGCCCATCAATGCCACTAATCAGTGCCGGCTATAAGTGCCCAATAGTACCACCTATCAGTACCACCAGTGCTGCATATCAGTGCCACCTATCAGTGCCCATCAGTGCCCATCAGTGTTGCATATAAGTGCCTCATCATCAGTGCCCATCAGTGTCACCTCATCAGTGCCAATCAGTACTACCTCATTAGTGCCCATCAGTGCAGCCTCATCAGTGCTCATCAGTGAAGGAGAAAACTTACCTATTTACAAAGTTTTGTAACAGAAACAAAGAAAACCCCCCTTTGTAGTGAAAAAACCCCCCCCAGTGATGATCAAATACCAACAAAAGAAAGGTCTATTTGTGGGAAAAAAATGATAACAATTTTGTTTTTGACAGTGCTGAAATCTATAAATTGGCCTGGGCAGGAAGAGGGGAAAGTGCCCTGTATTGAAATGGTTAAAGTATAACTAAAGGTAAAACTTTTTTTTTAGTTTTGGATAGAGTGGAGAGGGATTAGAACACCTGTTTTTAATGCTGTCTGGGTCCCCATTAAGGATATTCGCCATCTCTATTTTTTCTGTTCACCATTATCATTGAAAGTGAAAGTAAATGAAAATCACAAATTTTTGGTTGTCCCCAGAAAAGTAATAGAGGGGAAATCTTCCAATGGGAACACTAGTTCTGGATCCCCAAGGAATTCTGTTAATTTGCAGGGATTTCCTCTCACTTCCTGTCTGGCTGTGGGACAGGAAGTGAAGGGAAATCTCTGCAAAAAAATGTAACTAACATTCTCTGGGGGGGAGCGGAGCTCAGCAATAGTAGCTTTAATGAGTCTGTCTTTACAAAATTTCCCTTTAGAAGCCACTGGTGAGTCCAATAGTGTCAAGTTCTGGGTTGTTCCAGCCTGTAATGGATACTTTGAAAGCCTGTACAGACATGTAGCAATGTGGACTACAATTGCAAAGTACAGTGATCCTCCCGTATTTCTATGTACTGTATTGTTCCTCTAGTGCCCAGCGTTACAACTGACATCATATTCGTGAGCAAAACTAAAGGGATTGTGGGGTTAGTAGTTTATCAGAATGGCAATTGCTCTGCATGACTATACACCTGGACTACATATCCCAGGGATCGTTGTTACCATCAGGGAGATTGCTGGGAGGAGCTATAAAAGAAGCCAGAGACCTTCCCCGCGCTCTCTTCCTCCGGGGCCTGATGCGTGACGGACCTCTCCTTGCATGGAGAGTGGGGTCACGGCCTACCACGCGGGGTACAACATTCCAACCCGGATGAGAAGGGCCTAGCACTGCTTGCTGTTCGTCAGACATCCAACCAGCACCACCTTGGTCATCCGACAACCCGTGCTTTGAGCTTCGCATTGGGAGATCGTCACAGTGGATTCACTGCACGAGCGGCACTCCGGGAGCTGCTGTCCAGAAGGAATTGAATAGGCCTGGTCATTGGTGAGAGGGCAATTGCCCACCTTTGCAAACCTTTCCTTATTACTTCACTGGGACACTGTGTGCAGACAGCTTTAGGGCTCTTTCACACGGAGGTCCGTTCAGGTCCGCCTGTCAGTTTTTTAGGCGGACCTGAAACGGATCCTCCATGCACCCCTATGGAAGCACGGATGTCAGCGGTGACATGTCCGCTGACATCCGCTCCGCTCCTCTCCGAAAAAGTGTGACGGAGGAAAATCCTATTTTTCCTTCCGTCTACGGAGCGGATCGGATGACAATGGACTCTACGGTCCGTCGTCATCCGATTCCCCATAGGGGAAAGCGGCGCTCTGACAGGGCGGTCCCTGCACAGTGTGCGGGGACCGCCCGGTCATCCGTCGGCTCAGCAGGGATCAACGGAGCGATCCCCGCTGAGCAAGCGGAGCTTCACGGGGCGGATCTTCACGGATCCGCCCCGTGTGAAAGAGGCCTTACTTTGGGAATTCTTTACTGGACCTACCTTTGAACACTATACATAGACATCTTTAGCTTTTTCCATTGCAAGAAATCTCATTGCTTGTTACTGCACCTTATTGGATATAATTAATGAGCTCTGACTGCCGGTGAAGACCATCAGGCCTGCAATGGGGACATTGCTGTCATTACTACTTAAAGGGCCCTCATGCCATTTCTATTAAGCCTGATCTCTCATTAGGATTAAAGATTAATAGGACAGCCTGGGTTCCCCCTTTAGAAGTTTGCCAGTATAAATACTTTTGCTTATCCTTTCAGGTTCAAGTAGTATTCTACTGTACATATGTGTATATAATATACCAGCCCCCAAATGTTTCCCTTGCCTACTCGCGAGTGGAAAATGAGGGCTGGTGAGGATCTGGGCTGCCTGAGAGCGGGGGGGCAAGCACCGACGATGGGCGGGGTTGATCAGGAGCTGTTCTCCCAGCGATCGCCCTGGGGGAAGAGAGCATGAAGGAAGAGGAGGGCCGTGGGATCACAGCTTATATTACAATTGTCTCCACTCTGCTCGCAGTCACACACAGCCCTGTCTCATCCTGACCTGTGCCTGTGATAGACAGAACGTGGGTCCAATGCTGGGATGCGTTCTGTCTATCACAGGTGCAGGTCAGGAGGAGGCGGGGCTGTGCGTGATGACGAGCAGAGCAGAGGCAATTGTAATGAAAGTTCTTCCGGCATGCTATGTGCTCTGTGATCCCGCGGCTCTCCTCTTCCTCCAGTCAAGATCTGGCCACCCTCTCTCTTCCTCTGCCCAGGCGAGGTTGCAATAGTGGGCACAGTGTGGCTGCAATAGTTGGCAGTGGGCACAGTGTGGTTGCAATGGGCACAGTGTGCCTGCAATGGTGGGCACAGTGTGGCTGCAATAGTGGGCACAGTGAGACTGCAATGATGGGCACAGTGTGGCTGCAATGGTGGGTACAGTGAAGCTGCACTGGTGGGCACAGTGAGGCTGCACTGGTGGGAACATTGAGGCTGCACTGGTGGGCACAGTGAGGCTGCACTGGTGGGCACAGTGAGGCTGCAATGGTGGGCACAGTGTGTCTGAAATGGTAGGCACAGTGAGGCTGCATTGATGGGCACAGTGTGGCTGCAATGGTGGGCACAGTGAGGCTGCATTGGTGGGCACAGTGAGGCTGCAATGGTGGGCACAGTGAGGCTGACATGGGCACAGTGAGGCTGCAATAGTGGGCACAGTGTGGCTGCAATGGTGGGCACAGTGAGGCTGCAATGGTGGGCACAGTGTGGCTGCAATAGTGGGCACAGTGAGGCTGCATTGGTTGGGCACAGGTGAGCCTGCATGGATGAGCACAGGCGATGCTGTGCTGAGGGGCACTGATAAAGTTGTTAAGATTTATTTTTGTAACTTAATTCTGCATAAAACATTTAAGTGTAATTTCATGAGATAATTTAATAATTTATAGGGGCGGAATTAGGGGTGGGGCAGGGTAGAGGTTGGGTGGGGCAACTGGTGGCGAGTAACCCTTGAGGCCTGCCTAGTAGCTCAGGACATGAAATTTTGAGCCCTGTAATATACTGTTTATCTACATATTATCTTGCCTTGTGTTACTGAGCTAGGACTGTTACCCAAAGCTCAGTAGATCTGTTGGCTCATCTGTGTAACAATATCCTCTTTGAATTGTTCCAGTAAACGTTAATAGAATATAAACGCACTGAGTTGTTTGACTTATTACTTCAAGGTGGTGCAAAAGATGTCTGAACCCAGAAGGTCAGGTGGGTTGGAATGTTCACAAGGTCATGGTGGTGCAGATGAGCAGGTAGATCCAAGCAGTCCCCAAGGGGGTCGTGCTGCAGACATAACAGAACAAGGCAGATAATAAATACTATGCACAAAGTCGATTATTTACATGTCCTGCTTCATTATATAGAATTTTTTGTAAAGTTCAAGTTATTTAAATTTCATTTATCAAGCCATTCTCCATAAAGCAAGAAAGGGGAGATATTCAAGTCTGATATCTTCCAGGCTCTGCGATTTTTAATGCAAATATTTATGCAGCGCACTGATAAATAGCCCAGGTCATAACAACTTCCCCTTAAGCTAATGTTTTGGTGTGTGTATTTTTGCATTAAAATGTTAATAAGACTGATATTAGGTCAAAAATAAGCCAGAAGGTGGATTAAAAAAACACACACACACACATACGCGCGCACACACACGCACAAGCCATAATCCTTTCTAACAAGTAGATAGCACAGTGGTAATTTTTTCCCCTTCCTAATAAATTCTTGCTGCGCTGCTATAGTAACTGTCTTAACTGCGATTAATGTAGAACACATTAGAAAACCATGTTATTATTATTCTAAATTAGGTTTTGCTTGAATTAATTCTTATGCTTGGCTGCGAGGATGTAAAGAGTTTGGAATTGATAATTTGAGCAGTCTCCTGTTTTTTAAGATGAGATAGAGAGCACAAGGGCACCCCGCTGAATTCCTTTTTTTGTGTGTGCGTGTTGTAGACGTAGCTGCAGGCATGACATATTGGTACATCATTCGCTAAACCAACATCATTCCAGCGCGACGTTAAATGAGAGTCTCAGATTAAGCACCTCAGTCTGCTTTGCTTCAGAGTGTTGTGGGGTGAAATAGGATTTTTTTTTTCCATTTTTAAGTTCCAGAGCTGTAACTAGAAGTAACTTACTTGTATATCTATGACCAACAGGACTGCCATAGCAAAATCATGAAAAAAATCAAGCCCCCTTCTCTATAACCATATTCAAGTTGAACTACAGGCCAAACTACACACACTATATTACGAAAAATATTGTCACGCCTGCCTTTACACGCACATGAACTTTAATGGCATCCCAGTCTTAGTCCGTAGGGTTCAATATTGAGTTGGCCCACCCTTTACAGCTATAACAGCTTCAACTCTTCTGGGAAGGCTGTCCACAAGGTTTAGGAGTGTGTCTATGGGAATGTTTGACCATTCTTCCAGTAGCGCATTTGTGAGGTCAGGCACTGATGTTGAATGAGAAGGACTGGCTCACAGTCTCCGCTCTAATTCATCCCAATGGTGTTCTATTGGATTGAGGTCAGGACTCTGTGCAGGCCAGTCAAGTTCTTCCACCCAAAACTCGCTCATCCATGTCTTTATGGACCTTGCTTTGTGCACTGGTCCAAATTATTTGGTGGAGGGGGGGATTATGGTGTGGGGTTGTTTTTCAGGGGTTGTGCTTGGCCTCTTAGTTCCAGTGGAGGGAACTCTTAAGGCGTCAGCATACCAAGAAATTTTGGACAATTTCATGCTCCCAACTTTGTGGGAACAGTTTGGGTGTGACCCCTTCCTGTTCCAACATGACTGCACACCAGTGCACAAAGCAAGGTCCATAAAGACATGGATGAGTGAGTTTGGGATGGAAGAGCTTAACTGGCCTGTACAGAGTCCTGACCTTAACCCGATAGAACAAAAATACAGGTATATGCGCAAAGGCTAATGCTATTATCCTCTGTCAGTTAGCAGCATTTGGTGTCATAAACAGGACATAGTCTCTGAGAGACTCAGTCCATATAAAACAAGTATAATAAATCAAAGGAATGGGAGCAAAATGTCCAGGGACCCCAGAGGCTGCCGTCATAGGGGAACAGAAACCTGATTCCAGACTGCAAACAAAACACAAAAAGAGAGGCGCCTCTAAGAGTAAACGTTTGATAACACTTTAATTAGCATATGTGGTATGCACTCACATTTAGATGAATAAAAACGGGCATATAAAATTCCAAATGAAGTCAGGGTGACCGCTTCTACGACCTGTTTCCCAAATCCAAGCAGCTGCAGCGGCACTTGTTGTGCTGATATCACTCCATCAGATGGGAGCCGGTGTCTGGAGGAACTTCAGCGTCAGACCGAGGCTAGAGAAGCAAGGCAAGGATGGTAGCAGGGAGATGGCGTCACCAGTAGGGATGAGCCAAACACCCCCCTGTTCAGTTCGCACCAGAACCTGCGAACAGACAGAAAGTTCACGCAAACTTTAGAACCCTATTGTATCCAGGTCCGCCCCCTCGTATGTCAGACCCCGCCTACGTCATTGGCTGAGCTGGGTCTATTCATTTAATACACTGCGGAGGAAGTTCCCCATCAGGTCCGCTCAGGCTCAACCAATGACGTTTCTTGTGGACAGCACTGGACATCGGATCACCGCGAGACACTGGATTTCATCGCTGGAATGTTTTTTTGTTTTTTTTTAATAAAGGACTTTCCCAACGGTGTCTGTGTTTTTTTTTACAATTTGTTACACTTTCTTTGTGAAATGGTAGGGGTACAATGTACCCCATTACCAATTCACATAGGGGGGGCCGGGATCTGGGGGTCCCCTTTGTTAAAGGGGTCTTCCAGATTTCGATAAGCCCCCCGCCCGCAGACCCCCACAACCACCGGGCAAGGGTTGTGGGGATGAGGCCCTTGTCACCATCAACATGGGAACATCCTCCCCATGTTGAGGGCATGTGACCTGGTACGGTTCAGGAGGGGGGGCGCTCTCTTGTCCCCCCTCTTTTCCTGTGGCCTGCCAGGTTGTGTGCTCGGATAAAGGGTCTGGTATGGATTTTTGGGGGAACTCCATGCCATTTTTTTTTTAAATTTGGGGTGAAGTTCCCCTTAACCACTTAACGACCGCTCACTGTATATATACGTCGGCAGAATGGCACCAACAGGCACAATCACGTAGAGTGTACGTGATTGCCTTTGTACAGTTGGGGGGTCCAATCGGACCCCCCTCCTATACAGTGAGCGGTGGCTAAGTGTCCGGGAGCGTTCCAGGATGAGGGGGCAGCCATTCGTTTCTGGCCACCCCCTCGCGATCGCTCCCGGCGAATGGAAATGCCCCCTCTGTCTGTGTCAGACAGAGGGAGCAGGAGGAAGTGATGTCATCTCTGGTGCGGCGCTCACATATACCGAGCGCCGTACAAGAGAAGATATCAGGTCAGTGCACACAACACTACACTGACACCAGGACACATAGGGACATAAATTGCCCCCCCAGGCCCCCCCAGACACCCCAGATCACCCCCCAGATCACCCCCCCAGCCCCCAGTCACAGTGTCACTGATTGCAGTGACCATTTATTTAGTGATCACTGCAATCAGTGACATTTGTGTGTAAAAGTGTCTCCAAAGTTTAGTCTTAGGTCCAGTGTAGCCCCCTAACCCCCCCTAATAAAGGTTTAACCCCCTGATCACCCCCCAGATAACCCTTTCACCCCCTATCACCACTGTCGCTTAGCGATCATTTTTCTGATCGCTGTCTTAGCGTCAGTGATGCCGATCGGCAGCCAGTAATTTTTTTTAGGTTCGCCGCAGGTTTTTATAGCGTCAGGTACCCCAATATATTATCTAATAAAGGTTTAACCCCCTTGATCGCCCCCCAGGTAACCCTTTCACCCCCTATCACCACTATCACTAAGCGATCGTTTTTCTAAACGCTGTCTTAGTGTCTGTGATGCAGATCGGTAGCCCGTAATTTTTTTTAGGTTCGCCGCAGGTTTTTATAGCGTCAGGTACCCCAATATATTATCTAATAAAGGTTTAACCCCCTTGATCGCCCCCCAGGTAACCCTTTCACCCCCTATCACCACTGTCGCTAAGCAATTGTTTTTCTAAATGCTGTCTTAGTGTCGGTGATGCAGATCGTAGCCAGTAATTTTTTTTAGGTTTGACGCATGTTTTTATAGCGTCAGGTACCCCAATATATTATCTAATAAAGGTTTAACCCCCTTGATCGCCCCCCAGGTAACCCTTTCACCCCCTATCACCACTGTCACTAAGCGATCGTTTTTCTAAACGCTGTCTTAGTGTCTGTGATGCAGATCGGTAGCCGGTAATTTTTTTTAGGTTCGCCGCATGTTTTTATAGCGTCAGGTACCCCAATATATTATCTAATAAAGGTTTAACCCCCTTGATCGCCCCCCAGGTAACCCTTTCACCCCCTATCACCACTGTCGCTAAGCAATTGTTTTTCTAAACGCTGTCTTAGTGTCGGTGATGCAGATCGTAGCCAGTATTTTTTTTTAGGTTCGCCGCATGTTTTTATAGCGTCAGGTACCCCAATATATTATCTAATAAAGGTTTAACCCCCTTGATCGCCCCCCCAGGTAACCCTTTCACCCCCATCACCACTGTCGCTAAGCAATCGTTTTTCTAAACGCTGTCTTAGTGTCGGTGATGCAGATCGGTAGCTGGTAAATTTTTTTAGGTTCGCCGCAGGTTTTTATAGCGTCAGGTACCCCCATATATTAACTAATAAAGGTTTTAACCCCCTGATTGCCCCTAGTTAACCCTTTCACCAGTGATCACCATATAAGTGTTACGGGTGACGCTGGTTAGTTAGTTTGCTTTTTATAGTGTCAGGGCACCCGCCGTGTATATAACCCAATAAAGGTTTAACCCCCTGATCGCCCGGCGGGTGATATCAATTAGGTTTTAGCGTCAGAGAGGGTCTGAGTCACACCCCAGGCAGCGTCAGGTTAGTGCCAGTAACGCTAACACCCACGCGTGAAGCATACACCCCCCTTAGTGGTATAGTATCTGAACAGATCAATATCTGATCTGATCAGATCTATACTAGCGTCCCCAGCAGTTTAGGGTTCCCAAAAACGCAGTGTTAGCGGGATCAGCCCAGATACCTGCTGGCACCTGCGTTTTGCCCCTCCGTCCAGCCCAGGCCACCCAAGTGCAGTATCGATCGATCACTGTCACTTACAAAACAAAAACACACATAACTGCAGCGTTCGCAGAGACAGGCCTGATCCCTGCGACTCCAGTGCTGTAGGAGGTGATTTCACCACCACAGTGAAAAAAAAAAAGCAAATATGCCGAAGCATTGGGGCAGCAGGGGCGGAGGAGCGATTTTGCTCCTAATGCCGCGTACATACGGTCGAAATTCCGACGGAGGCTTGCCCGTGGAAAAGTCCGACCATGTGTGTGCGGCATAACTTTTTTGCGGGAGGATGCCCCCATGCTTCGGCATATATAAATGGTGCATGTATGCCCATCATTAGAAGTGGGTGGATGAAGGGCGGTATTCTAATGGTGGGCATACCCACCGATCAATCTCTTTTTTCGCTCAGCCAACTGGCTGCATGAAATAAAAAGATTACAATACATGTCCAACAAGGACCAGCAACGTACTGGTATGTTGCTGGACTTTGAATGTTTATACCAGAATGATGCCTGCGGGTTTAGGTATCATCTTGGTATCATTCTTTTCAGCCTGCAGCCGGCGTTCATGTAAAAGCAATCCTAGCGGCTAATTAGCCTCTGGACTGCTTTTACAAGCAGTGGGAGGGAATGCCCCCCCCCCCCGGATATAAAAAGCGCCATTGGGAAATTGGGAAAGCATTTTATCACACCGATCTTGGTGTGGTCAGATGCTTTGAGGGCAGAGGAAAAATCTAGGGTCTAGAAGACCCCAGTTTTTTCAAAAAAAGAGTACCTGTCACTACCTATTGCTATCATAGGGGATATTTACATTCCCTGAGATAACAATAAAAATGATAAAAAAAAAAAATACTTGGAAGGAACAATTTAAAAATAAAATAAAAAAGCAAAATTAATAAAAAAAAAAAAAAAAAAAAAAAAAAAAGCACCCCTGTCCTGCCCTGCTCTTGCCCAATGGCGAACGCAAGCGTCGGTCTGGCGTCATATGTAAACAGCAATTGCACCATGCATGTGAGGTATCACCACGAAGGTCAGATCTAGGGCAATCATTTTAGCAGTAGACCTCCTCTGTAAATCTACTGGGGTAACCTGTAAAGGCTTTTAAAGGCTTTTAAAAATGTATGTAGTTTGTCGCCAATGCGCGTTTGTGCGAAATTTTAAAGCATGTCGTGTTTGGTATCTATGTACTCGGCCTAAGATCATCTTTTTTATTTCATCAAACATTTGGGCAATATAGTGTGTTTTAGTGCATTAAAATTAAAAAAAGTGTATTTTTTAACCCAAAAAATGCGTTTGAAAAATCGCTGCGCAAATACTGTGTAGAAAAAAAAAATGCAACACCCACCATTTTAATCTGTAGGGCCTTTGCTTTAAAAATATATATAATGTTTGGGGGTTCAACATAATTTTCTTGCAAAAAAAAAAATGTTTTCATGTAAACAAAAAGTGTCAAAAAGGGCTTTGTCTTCAAGTGGTTAGAAGAGTGGATGTAAGCTTCCTAATGTTGTGTATAAAATGCCAGAACAGTTCAAACCCCCCCCAAATGACCCCATTTTGGAAAGTAGACACCCCAATCTATATACTGAGAGGCATGTCGAGTCCATGGAATATTTTATTTATTTTTTTTGCACAAAGTTGTCACTAAATGATATATTGCTCAAACATGCCATGGGCATATGTGGAATTACACCCCAAAATACATTCTGTTGCTTCTCCTGAGTACGGGGATACCACATGTGTGAGACTTTTTGGGAGCCTAGCCATGTACGGGACCCCAAAAACCAAGCACCGCCTTCAGGCTTTCTAAGGGTGTAAATTTTTGATTTCACTTCTCATTGCCTATCACAGTTTCGGAAGCCATGGAATGCCCAGATAGCACAAACCCCCCCAAATGACCCCATTTTGGAAAGTAGACACCCCAAGCTATTTGCTGAGAGGTATTGTGAGTATTTTGTAGATCTCGCTTTTTGTCACAAAGTTTTGAAAATTGAAAAAAAATAAAAATATATATATATATTTTCTTTCTTCATTTTCAAAAACAAATGAGAGCTGTAAAATACTCGCCATTCCTCTCAGCAAATAGCTTGGGGTGTCTATATTCCATAATGGGGTCATTTGGGGGGGTTTTGTGCGATTTTGGCATTTTATGGCCTTCGAAACTGTGATAGGTAGTGAGGAGTGAAATCAAAAATTTGTGCCTAGAAATCCTGAAGGCGGTGCTTGGGTTTCGGGGTCCCGTACGCGGCTAGGCTCCTAAAAAGTCCCACACATGTGGTATCCCCGTACTCAGGAGAAGCAGAAAAATGTATTTTGGGGTGTAATTCCACATATAACCATGGCATGTGTGAGCAATATATCATTTAGTGACAACTTTTTGTAATTTTTTTTTTTGTTTTTTTTTTGTCATTATTCAATCACTTGGGACAAAAAAAATTATATTCAATGGGCTCAACAGGCCTCTCAGCAATTTCCTTGGGGTGTCTACTTTCTAAAATGGGGTCATTTGGGGGGGTTTTGTGCTATTTTGGCATTTTATGGCCTTCGAAACTGTGATAGGTAGTGAGGAGTGAAATCAAAAATTTGCGCCCTTAGAAATCCTGAAGGCGGTGCTTGGTTTCCGGGGTCCCGTACGCGGCTAGGCTCCCAAAAAGTCCCACACATGTGGTATCCCCGTACTCAGGAGAAGCAGCAAAATGTATTTTGGGGTGAAATTCCACATATAACCATGGCATGTGTGAGCAATATATCATTTAGTGACAACTTTTTGTATTTTTTTTTTTTTTTTTTAGTCATTATTCAATCACTTGGGACAAAAAAATAAAAAATTCAATGGGCTCAACATGCCTCTCAGCAATTTCCTTGGGGTGTCTACTTTCCAAAATGGGGTCATTTGGGCGGGGTTTTGTACTGCCCTGTCATTTTAGCACCTCAAGAAATGAGATAGGCAGTCATAAATTTAAAGCTGTGTAAATTTCAGAAAATGTACCCTAGTTTGTAAACTCTATAACTTTTGCGCAAACCAATAAATATACGCTTATTGACATTTTTTTTTACTAAAAACATGTGGCTGAATACATTTTGGCCTAAATGTATGACTACAATTGAGTTTATTCGATTTTTCTTATAACAAAAAGTAGAAAATATCATTTTTTTTCAAAATTTTCGGTCTTTTTCCGTTTATATCGCAAAAAATAAAAATCGCAGAGGCAATCAAATACCATTAAAAGAAAGCTCTATTTGTGGGAAGAAAAGGACGCAAATTTCGTTTGGGTACAACATTGCATGTCCGCACAATTTACTGTTAAAGCAGCGCAGTGCAAAATTCTGAATTCACCTCTGGTCCTCTAGCTACCAAATGGTCCGGGGCTTAAGTGGTTAAAAACCATACCAGACCTAAAGGGCCTGGTATGGATATTTGGGGGGAACCCCACACATTTTTTTTGTAATTTGCGTCAGGGTTCCCCTTAATAGCCATACCAGATGACTTTTCTATGTATTGCCGGGAGCCGACAATTCATTATAGCTGCGAGTGAGTTTTAAATGACTTTATTTCCTTCAGAAATTACACTTTGTGCAGGGACAGTTCTAAGCACGGGAAACAAGCGTGACTTTACATGCATACTATACACACCCCCTAGGTACGAAATGTAAAGGAATATTTCACTTTTATTGTTTTACTTTAAGCATTATTAAAATCACTGCTCCCGAAAAAACTGCAGTTTTTAAAATTTATTTTTGCATTGATACATGTCCCCTGGGGCAGGACCCGGGTCCCCAAAAACTTTTTCTGACAATACCTTGCATATAAGCCTTTAAAACTAGCACTTTAGATTTCTCCCGTAGACTTTTCGAATTTGCCGCGAACACCCCAAATTGTTCGCTGTTCGGCGAACGGGCGAACAGGCAATGTTCAAGTCGAACATGAGTTCGACTCGAACATGAGTTCGACTCGAACTCGAAGCTCATCCCTAGTCACCAGTAGTGGACGCGTTTCCTGAGTTGGCGCGCTGCGATAGAGGGGCAAGCCGCACTCCTTTTTCAACAACAGACTGATCAGTCTGTTGTTGAAAAAATAGGATTTTTGTACTCACCGTAAAATCCGTTTCTCTGGCATCCATGGACTGACACAGCGTGTCTTATACACCTTTACACGTGGGTTATGTCCCTGCTTACAGGAGAAGACCTAGGCAGAATGTGAGATGTTATACATACATTCTAAACAAGAAAAAAGTGGGACTTTAAATGAAACAAAACACTAGGGGCAAGTTGAATCAATCAATGAAATAAAATATAGTATTTATTATTGACATATTTGGATATAGTATATTGCAGGTATACATAGTGAACCAATAAGTATGTTACAGTGTATAATAGAGACATAGTTGGTGAAACCATATATTGTTCTAATAGTAACATGATAGACATAGTAACACATGGTGGACAATGAACCCATTCCAACAGTACATCCAAAATAATAAAAAGTCATAGTATATAATAAATTACAGTTCATGATTGAAAAACAACATCAAGCCCATGGTAGTATGCATGATTACTGTGACACAACATCGGTAAAGTAAGCTCGACGCGTTTCGTGGAATATATCCACTCATCAGGAGCATCTAGGAACTGGGGGTACCTATAATGAATAATAAATTACTAATTAATGATAATTAATTAGAAAGGAAAGAGAGGGAGCACAGCTAAGTGGTCCTAGCACTCTTACCTAGGATTAATGGATAAAGCATGGTAGATAATAAGGTGGGAGGCATAGGAGGGAAGGGAAGAATCTCCCCGGGAGCTGAAGTGGAGGCAGAGTGGCGGCGGGGAGGCCCAATCTAGGGTAATACGATAAGAATTGTGAAATAGTGGGTGCCTTTTCTACAGCTGCAGTGGTAGGTATGAGCCCAAGGGGTTTCTGTAACAAAAAATACTAAGCATTAAAATAAGCTGAGCTGATAAAAAACAGAGCCATAAAGGTGAAGCAATGAGTGTGTAAAAAAGAAGTAGTATACATTAGTGAACAATGTTGTGTGTAAGTAAAGCATAAAAAATAATAAATATATATACTATATCCAAATATGTCAATAATAAATACTATATTTTATTTCATTGATTGATTCAACTTGCCCCTAGTGTTTTGTTTCATTTAAAGTCCCACTTTTTTCTCCATTAGTCCTTTCCTTCTCATCTTATCGGGGATGGAGGTCTGTGTGTCGGATGGCCACAGCCTCACTAAAAGTCCCACATAACAATTAGATTTTAAATTTAGCAATTTAAAATACCTATTTCATACATTCTAAACAGTCAGAGCTGAACAGCCCCGCCCAGGGGGGCGGTCCCTCCGGCATAACCCTCCCACTGCAGTCAGCAGACCTCAGTTCGTAACAAAGCAGTACAAACTCGAAAAGAAGGGTGGGTGCTGTGTCAGTCCATGGATGCCAGAGAAACGGATTTTACGGTGAGTACAAAAATCCTATTTTCTCTTGTCATCCATGGACTGACACAGCGTGTCTTATACACCTTTACACGTGGGATGTCCCAAAGCAGTGTCAAGAGGGATGGGAGCAGTATAAATGGAAAACCAAAAACTTCACTCCAAACAAGGCAGAGCTCCTCAACGGAGGAGTTGCAACATCAAACAGCGGCCTGCAACACCTTGCGGCCGAAGGAAGCATCCGAATATGCAGCCACATCAACCTTATAAAACGTAGAAAAGGTATGAACAGACGACCAGGTCGCCGCCTTGCACACTTGTGCAACCGACGCTTGATGTCGGAAAGCCCAGGAAGCACCAATTGCCCTGGTGGAATGTGCCGTAACCGGAAAGGGAGGCGCCCGCCCCTTGAGAGCATAAGCTTGAATGACGGTTTGTCTGATCCACCTAGAAATGGTGGCAGACGAAACCGCTTGGCCCTGTTTTGGACCAGAGACAGCCACAAATAGTGAGTCAGACTTCCGAATAGAGGCAGTAGCAGACAGGTACACCCGCAAGGCTCGTACCACATCCAAAGTGTGAAGCGCAAACTCTCTGGGATGCGATGGGTGAGGACACAAGGACGGGAGGACAATGTCCTCATTTAAGTGGAAGGCCGAGACCACCTTTGGCAGAAAAGAAGGTCGCGGACGTAATACCGCCTTATCCTTATGGATGACCAAAAAGGGCGACTTGCAGGACAAGGCCGCCAACTCAGACACTCGTCTAATGGAAGTAATGGCCACCAAGAAGGCCACCTTCTGAGACAAAGTCAAGAGGGGAATATCTCTAATATTCTCAAAGGGAGGTACCTGGAGAACCGAGAGCACCAAATTCAGATCCCACGGGGGGAGAGGAGGCTTGACAGGGGGGAGCACATGGCGAACCCCCTGCACAAAGGTGCTAACCAAGGCATGACCCGCCAGCGGTCGCTGAAAGAAGATGGCCAAGGCCGAAATCTGACCCTTAATGGTACTCAAAGCGAGCTTTTGGGTCACGCCACGCTGCAGAAAATGCAGGATTCTGGGAACGGAATATGTTCGTGGGCGCCAGTCCAGCTCTTCGCACATGGCGATGTAAGCTCTCCAAGTACGGTGATAGATCTTTCTGGAGGAAGACTTCCGTGCCCTTAACATGGTCGAAATGACCGAATCCGAGAGACCTCGGTCTCTCAGCACCTGGCTTTCAATAACCATGCCGTTAAAGCCAGAGACTGTAAAGCAGGATGAAATATAGGACCTTGAGACAGAAGGTCCCCCCGTATTGGTAACCGCCAGGGAACGTCTGCGACGAGACGTACCAGATCGGCGTACCAGTGACGCCGAGGCCAATCCGGAGCAACGAGGATCACCGGAATTCCCTCGGTCGCTACCCTGCGGAGCAGGTGAGGGAGCAACTGCAGCGGAGGATAAACGTATATCAGGTGATACTGACCCCATGGGGCCACCAACGCATCCGAGGCATCCGCCCAGGGAACCCTGGATCTGGCCACAAACCTCGACACCTTGCGATTGAGTCGAGAGGCTATCAGGTCCACATCCGGCGTGCCCCACCGTCTGCAAAGGAGTTGAAAGACCTCCGGGTGCAAGGACCACTCTCCCTGGTGTCCAGCGTCTGGCGACTTAGATAGTCCGCCTGCCAATTGTCTATGCCCGGAATGTAGACGGCCGACAGAGCCGGCACGCTTCTTTCGGCCCACCTCAGGATGCGGGCGACCTCGGAAGCCGCAGCTGAGCTCCGAGTCCCCCCTTGATGGTTGACATACGCCACTGCTGTGGCGTTGTCCGATTGGATCCTGATGGAGTGACCCTGTAGTTTCTCCGACCATGAGGAGAGGCACAGTCTGATTGCCCGTATCTCCAGCACATTGATCGGTAAGAGGGCTTCGTCCGGAGTCCAAAGCCCTTGGGCCGACAGGACTCCCCAGACTCCCCCCCCAGCCCGTCAGGCTGGCGTCCATCGTGATCACCGTCCATTGGATGGGGAGGAACGACTTCCCGGACCGAAGAGCCGGGGACCTCAACCACCACGTCAGGGACGCCCTGACCAGGTGACTCACCTGGATCTGAAGATCCAAGGACAACGGGGATTTGTCCCAAGTGGACAAGATCTCTTTCTGTAAAGCCCTGGTGTGCGCTTGGGCATAAGGAACGGCCTCGAAGGAGGCCACCATGAGTCCCAGGACTCTCATGCAAAAGCGGATTGACGACCATTTTCGGGACGTCAGCACCCGTACTGCAGACTGAAGTGTCAGTAGTTTGTCTGGAGGTAGGAAGACTCTTGCCTCCAAGGAGTCCAGAATCAGACCTAGATACTCCAGATGCTGAGTCGGGACTAGAACCGACTTCTGAACGTTCAGGAGCCACCCAAACTCCCTGAGGGTCTGACTGACGATAGTCACACTTTCTTCCAATTCTGAGCCACTGTCTGCTCTTAGAAGAAAATCGTCCAGATAGCCTACGATAGCAATGCCTCGCTGTCTCAGCAAAGCTAGGACCGGAGCAAGCACCTTGGTGAACACCCTCGGTGCCGAGGCTAGGCCGAAGGGAAGAGCCACAAATTGATAGTGGACTTCGCCGACCGCAAAGCGCAGAAACTTCTGGTGGCTTGCGCAGATCGGAACATGCAAGTAGGCATCCTTGATGTCCAAGGATGCCAGAAAATCCCCTTGATTGAGTGTAGCGATCACCGTGCGAATGGATTCCATGCGGAATTTTTGCACCTTCACGAAGGCATTCAGGGCCTTGAGGTCCAGGATTGGCCGAACCCCGTCCTTTTTTGGAACAACAAACAGATTCGAGTAGAACCCCTGAAACCTCTCCTGGGACGGAACCGGCACAATTACTCCGGACCCGATCAAATCCTGTACAGCCCCCAGAGGGCTGCCCAACGGGCAGGAAGGAGAGGGAGATTTGAGGGAAAGAATCTGCCTGGGGCCAGGAGCGGAACTCTATTCTGTATCCTGAGGTGACCACCTCGCACACCCACCGGTCGGAGATCCGGGAGGTCCACCGATCCGTGAACCTGCGAAGTCGTCCCCCCACCCCAGAGACGGGCGGGGGCAAGACTTCACGCGGAGGCGGGCTTGGGAGCCGGCTTGTTCGGCTTACGCACCCAGGGGCGCTTGTGCCCGCCAGCCGCACTGTTGTCAGTCTGGGATGGCTTACCCGTGGACTCTGACGGACGGAAAAAACCCTTTTTTGCTGGAAAGGAAGGACCCGGTTTACGTCGGGCCTCCTTACCCTTGATAGTTTGAGGAAGGAGAGTGCTTTTACCTCCCGTGACATCCTTGATGATGTCATCCAGAGCAGCACCAAAAAGTCTACCACCCTTAAAAGGTAGATCCGTCAGGAGCTTCTTAGAGGCTAGGTCAGCAGACCAGCATTTCAACCAGATGAGACGACGCAATACCACCGCCGAGACAGAGGCCCTGGATATTAAAGGGGCCGCGTCCAACGTGGCGTCGCACACATATATCGGACCCTGCACCATCTGGTGGGCCAGAGCAATAGTGTCTGGAGGAAGGTTATACTCCTGCACAGTTTGGTGCAAAATTTTTGCCCATTCCGTGAGTGTCTGAGACACAAGGGTCGCCGCTACTACTGGCCGTAGGGCGGATCCGAACAAGGCGAACATGGCTCTACTCACCACTTCTGACCTCCTGTCAGTGGGGTCCTTAAACGCAGGAGTCCCCTCCATCGGGAGAGTGGTGGCCTTGTTTAAACGGGCGACTGGAGGGTCGACCACCGGGGGAGAAGCCCACTTTTTAAGCAGGGCGTCTTCAAAGGGGTATCTAATAGACAAACACCGCGGGACCATGAAAGTCTTCTGCGGCTTTTCCCAGACCTGGTCAATGAGCTGGTTAAAGAAAGGTACATATGGAAAAACCTTTTTAGAAGGCTTGGTCTTAAAAGAACCAAAGGAGACTGTATCCGCCTGAGGTTCTGCAGTCGCAGCATTTAGCTTGAGAGTGTCCCTCACAGCATCAATGAGTTCACTAACAAGCGCCCTGTCATTTACTGACTCAGAACTGGAGTCTTCCTCACAAGGAATGTCCTGTTCAAAACCATCCAAATATTCAGAGCTAGGGTCCTGAGCAGCAATAGCTAGGCCCATATCTGAATCAGAGCACTCCCCTTGTGGAGATAAAGTGGGGAGAGGGCGCTTTTTTGCTCCCTTGTGCTCACACACAGCTTCCATCCTGGTCATAAATGATTCCAGGACTGCCGACAACTGGTCCATAGGGACCGCAGGTGCTGGAGCACTGGCTGCTGCCTCTGGCATGTTAGGGGAAGCTGGTGACTCTGACTCCATAATGTCCCCCTCTGAGACCACTCACAGGCTGTGCTGACTGAAGTAGGGGAATGCCCAGGGGACCCACCAACCTGACCAGGACCGCTCGGTTCCGCTGCCCTGTCTCTCCGTGCCGCGCTGCTCAGCGTGAGTGAGCCGAGAGGAGAGAGACTGTGAGGAGATTCGCGCCGTTCCTGAGCGGCGCTAGAGGCCAAACTAGAGCTAGAAGAAGGTGCGGCTACAAGAAAATGGCCACCGCAATGTGCTCTGGCGGACCACGGCAAGATGGCCGCCAATGTAAAAAACAGCACAGTCACCAAACATGGCGCCGAACGGCGCCCAGGTCCCTCACTCTCAAATAAACAGCCCCAGCGAAATGCAGAGCAGCATGAGCCCCCCCCAGGACAGTATGGCCCCCAGGCACCCCACACAGTACAGCGCCAGCGAAGTGCACAGAGAGTGACATTAAAAAACACAGGGGGAGACAGGGAAATCCCCCACACAAGAAACACACAGCATGTACTCACCTGCAGCCAGGAGAGACTACTTACCCGTCCCCTGAGGGACCCACTGGTGTGTTTCTGACAGAACTATCACAGTGCGGTACTGAGTAGCTGTCGGCCCGGTCCACCGCGAAAGATACAGCCGGACTGTTCTATCTTGAGAGGACCGCGGAGCTGGAAGCCCACCGGCCACCCCTGGAGTCGTGGGGCATGTCGTGAACTGAGTCTCACGCACACAAGGCGAGGATCAGCACGCTCGATGGTCGGACAGGGAAGACTATGAGGATATCTTGTACCCAACCTGTTGCCCAGCCGACAGTTGATAGAAGATCTCAAAAGAAAAAAATAGGAAAAAAATCCAAAAGGAATAAAAAATAGGTCAGGAGACTGGCTCCTGAGAGAGCCACGTCTTCTCCTTCCGCTAGGCAGAAAAAAACTGAGGTCTGCTGACTGCAGTGGGAGGGTTATGCCGGAGGGACCGCCCCCCTGGGCGGGGCTGTTCAGCTCTGGCTGTTTAGAATGTATGTATAACATCTCACATTCTGCCTAGGTCTTCTCCTGCAAGCAGGGACATAACCCACGTGTAAAGGTGTATAAGACACGCTGTGTCAGTCCATGGATGACAAGAGAAAGGAGTGCGGCTTGCCCCTCTATCACATCCTTGCCTTGCTTCTCTAGCCTCGGTCTGACGCTGAAGTTCCTCCAGACGCCGGCTCCCATCTGATGGAGTGATACCAGCACAACGAGTGCCGCCGCAGCTGCTTGGATCAGGTCACCCTGACTTAATTTGGAATTTTATATGCCTGTTTTTATTCATCTAAATGTGAGTGCATACCACATATGCTAATTAAAGTGTTATTAAACATCTACTCTTAGAGGCGCCTCTCTTTTTGTGTTTTGTTAACCCGATAGAACACCTTTGGGATGAATTAGTGGGGAGACTGTGAGCCAGGACTTCTCATTCAACATCAGGGCCTGACCTCACAAATGCGCTTCTGGAAGAATGCTTAAACATTACCATAGACACACTCCTAAACCTTGTGGACAGTCTTACAAGAAGAGTTGAAGCTGTTAAAGCTGCAAAGGGTGGGCCAACTCAATATTGAACCCTACAGACTAAGACCGGAATGTCAATAACGTTTATGTGCATGTAAAGGCAGGTGTCCCAATACTTTTGGTAATATAGTGTACTGTAAATAATAATAAAACAATATGGAAAAGGCAAGTGACAATTATTTCCTGGTTCTGCAATGCAGCCTTTATTGTCATCTCTGTGCCTCCAGCCTGCAGCCCATTGGAAATGGAATCAGCATCATAACCTCTGTACAAAGAGCAAGTCTTTTGCTAAGTTGAACAGTAAACATGCTGTATATCAATGGTTCTAAACCTTTTTAGTGCTGTGACCCCCTTGATAAAATTTCCCAAGTTGTGGGGACCCCTAACAGTAAAATAATTTTCGTAGCGTGGGTTGTCAGCATCCAAGGCAAGACAAGTAATTTGCGCCCCTAACCCATGGACATTTAGCGGTCCCCAAGTCCCTTCCACTAGTACAGTATTAAAATCCCTTATAGTACATTTTAGGATGTACCACTCTTTCTCTTTGTTCTCCTTTCTTTCCCTTTTATCTCTTTCTATCCTAATTTCTTGTTTTTTTCCCCCATCCCTCTCTCTGGCCATCTTTCTCTTAAGCCTCGTACACACGGCCGAGAATCCCGTCGTAAAAAAAAACGTTGGTTTTCTCAACGAGATTCTTGTCAAGCTTTCCTTGCATACACACTGTCAATTAAAAATCTTGTTATTGTAAAGCGTGGTGACGTACAATACGTACGACGGCAGTATAAAGGGGAAGTTCGATTCCAATGGCGCCACCCCTTGGGCTGCTTTTGCTGATCTCATGTTACCGCGTGTTAGTAAACGTTTAGTGAGAGATGATTTGCGCTTTTCAGTCTTCGTGCTTTCAGTTAGTTACAGCGTGACGAATGTGCTATCTCCATTATGAACGCTAGTTTTACCAGAAGGAGCGCTCCCGTCTCATACTTGATTCTGAGCATGCGCGTTTTTTTAAGACTCGGAAAGCATACACACAACCGGTTTTCTCGTCGGGAAACAGGCCGACTAGAATCCCGACGAGAAAAACGAGAATCCTGAAAATAGAGAGCAGGTTCTCTATTTTCCTCGTCGAGATTCCTGGCAGTTTTCTTGATAAGAAACCATACACACAAACGGTTTACTCGGCAAGAAAGCTCTCCCTCTCTCTCTCTGTAGCCGCGGTTTGCGGGTGGTTTTAACCCTTTTTCGGCCGCTAGCGGGTGTTAAAACCGCACTGCTAGCGGCCGAATACCTCTGCAATCCCGATGGTATAGCGCCGCTAAAAATAGCGGCGCTATACCGCCACTGCCCCCACCGCCCCAGTGTGAAACCGGCCTAAAGCAAAGTATTTACTACTGACAGGGGTGTTTACAATGATAAACTTTTTATTTAAAACCTTTTTAATGCTAAAAAGAAAAACCTGTTTGCTTTTATTGCTTATAAAGTGTGAGCTGGAGTTAGGCCTCGTACACACAACCGGTTTTCTCGGCAAAAACCAGCAAGAAAATTGCTGATAGAGCTTTCTTGCCAAGTAAACCATGCGTGTGTACGAGGCTTTCAGGTTTCTCGTCAAGAAAACTGGCCGGGATTCACGTCGGCCTGTTTCCCGACGAGAAACCCGAGAGTGTGTACACTTACCTGTCGCCGTGGAAACCCACGCATGCTCGAAATGACTGTGACGCATGCGCGGTAGCTTCCTAGGCATAGGTAGGGTGTAGCAAGATGGCGGCGACGGCATCGAATGTGACAAGCGCACGCTCGTCGTCGTCAATGATGTCACCTTGTTCGTTCCATTCAAAATAACGGCGGGAGTGTACATTCGGCCGGGACAAGATTCTTGTCAAGAATCTTGTCAGGAAAAACAACGGGTTTTTTCCTGACGAGATTCTCGGCCGTGTGTACTAGGCTTTAGGCTTCAATTTGTTAGTATATTTAAATATTCTAGTACATCTAACACTCCCCTTCCCCCTGATTTACAATGCTAATGCCCAATGGTGCCCCCTGTTCTCCTTGATCCAGAGGAGGTGTGTTAATGGCTAGATTACCAGGTTAAAACAGAAAGAAAAGGCCTAAATAAAAAAAAGTAATGCAGCCACCCCATCTAATGATTGGTAAGCTGAAAAATACACAATTTTTGGTTATGGGTTTAATACCCACTCCCTACCCCAGCCTACCCTATGCAAAGGGCACAGAGCCAATCGGAATGGATCTGCGCCTTGTGATTGTTGTGATGGCCAATCACAGTGATCACAAATGTAGACACAGCTTGTGTTTACATTTGGGAGCCTGCTACCTCCTCTTCTGCCGCCGATCCTCTGCCACCTCTTCTTTGCTTATACAACACTGCTCCCACTGTTTACCAATGAAAGGGGCACACTGGCCACCAATATAAGGGGACACAGACCCTGGTCAATGATGTAAGGAGGGCACACACACTGACACCCAATGTATTGGGGCACAAACACTGACTGACACCAATGTATGAGGGCACAGACAGTGACAGCTAATGTAAGAAGGTACAGATACAGACCACCAATGTGAGGGGGGCACATACACTGACCACTAATGTATGGGGACACAGAACCTAACCACTGACTACGGGTATGTTTGTCTCCTGTTAACCATTTTTCTCTTCCAATGACACCAACAGACTTGATCAAATCCTCAAACTGCCATGGGTGTGTGCAGTGGTGGCTGCTCCATTACGGGCGTAGGGGCACCTCCTCTAATCCATGCGCCCAGCCCCTAATCTACATGCAGGGTGCTGGGTGCATGGAATTCAGTGTTTTATTTTTTGTTTTGTTTTTTAAGCGCATGATTAGAGCCTGAGGCTCTGGCTTCAAAAAGAGTGGGCTTGGGGTGCAGAGCACTGTGCCCTGAGGCCACCCAATTGTGTGACATAAGCAAATTAATATTCGCTAATGTCTTCTTGCTTCTCCTCCAGCCAATCAGGAAGCAGCTCCTGAGACCCGTTTAGCCAGGAGTCTTAATATTCCTGGCCTTTCGGGTCTCAGGACCAACTTCCTGTTCGGCCGTAAGGAGAGGCAAAGGCCCATCGGCGAGCAGGAGCAGCATCGGCCTCCTAAATCGCCGCCTTCCAGGCTCCATGGAGCTTGCGCTGGGCACTGCCCTCCAGAGCCCATAGCAGCAGATTGCAGCATAAACAGCAGCAGCCCAAATGATGAGGATGAGCGGGAGCAGATGCAGATAGCAAGGAGAAGTGTGAGTATACCGCGGCCGGCCTGTTCACGGGGGGGGGGGGTTGGTATGTGCGAGTGAGGGGGGCAGGTTTGTTTGCCACCCACCAAAATATCGAGCACCAGCTGCCACTGGGTGTGTGTCTACACCTGACTTGGATGTACAAAAGATAAAAAGAAGGGTAACAGATTGCCACCACCTGTAGGTAATCCAGGTCAGTAGCATTTTATTGGTCACTATTCAGGGGTATTAAGACTTAACTACATTTTTTAATGAATTCCAGAAGCAACAACATTTACACATGTAATAAATAAATGTCTTTGCTTGAAATCAAGCACTATAAGTCACTAGACTGTTCTTTTTTTTTTATATATATATATATTTTATTTAAACCAGGAAAAGGTATATCCAAAGCATTACATCAATAGTATATAGACATCAACATATCCAACATATCCAATTGCATAGCATCAAATATGTCAAAACAGTAAATCATTGCTGGATATACATGCTTGAGGTGATTGTAGCCGTATTAGTGCACTTGCGACAGAGACAATTGAGTACTGTCCGTGATACTTTTTTTATTTGCACTAACATACAATTTTTCAGGACAAGCTTTTGGGGTATGTCCCCTTCTTCAAGGTCCCAGTAGTACTAAATAAAAAAGAATCACGGACAGTACTCAATTGTCTCTGGAGATACATATACTTCAAGGAATCATCAACAGAGAATATTTCAAGTATGGATATATCCTTTCTGCACATATCCTAAAAGATAAACCACTCAAATAAAGGTATGGAGCTGCACACTCCCTTTTCTATTTTATAGAAGAGAAAAAAATTGAAAAGAAAATAGAGAAAACCAGAAGAGTGGAGAAAAAAAAGTGTGTGGGGGGGGGGGTGTGGGGGGGGGTTGAACGGGAAAGGTAGAGAAGGGGGGGAAATGTGAAGTTTGGGGTGATATAATGATCCATTACAATAAAGGTATTCGGAGAATAGCGCCTGTCAGGCAAATTATGGACCCAAAAGAGCTTTCCCCTCTTCATAGAAGGCAAACATTATAGTCTCCAGGTCTTGGAGTACTTTTCATGTTTATGTTGAGCTGTGAGTATTAGATCTTCCATCTTATTGATTTCCTCTACTTTATGAAGCCAACAACTGATAGTTCATGGTTGTGGGTTTTTCCAATTGAGTGGAATACAGGATTTGGCAACGCTCAATGGGTGACGTATATAGCGGTACCCCCAGTTAAGAGGGCTGCTGGTATTAATTTGGGCCCTGTAGTGCACCACTGTCAACCCCTGGCAATCGGCTCTAACCTCCCGTGGCACAGCTAGAAGTAGTGGGATAAGACCGCGTGACCGCAACTGTTGGTGACGCAGTCTTATAGCAAGCATGCACAGCAATATACTTTTAAACTCCTATAAAAGTAACGGAAGCTGACACCAACTCTACTTGACCCAGATATTTTACTAACGCAAATGGGCAAGTAATAAACTGACAGTATAACAAAGTGCAGATTTTAAGAATAAACAGTATTTAAATGAACAAACAATCGGATAACTCAAATAATGCAATGCGGCTCTATCGCTACCCCTTTTCAATCACTTCCCCTCGTGGGTAGACTAACTCTCAATAGTATCTGCCTACACAGTCAGGCCTGACTGATCTAAATGGAAGTTTAAGGAAACAATCTTCGCATGCAATCTTTCGGTGGTGCACTTGCTGAACAAACTTTTATAATCCAAATGAATAGTGAAGATAAAGTATCTGTCTATGAGCAAATGCTCTCTGACCACCCGGACAAGTCCAAGTCCGTTTCCTCCGCCGATTCGTCTAGGAACAGGAATCCACCGACATCCAGGTCTCCGGTCCTTCTGATGTAGTACAGCAAGGATGAGAAGATGTCTTTGAGGTTCCGCTAGGCTGGCAGAGGGCTCTTTGGAGAAATGCACAAGGCCCAGGCTTACGGCCTTGTGCACACAGCAGTTCAGCACAGGGATCCTCTTGCTAGGAGAGGGGGTGTCCAAAGAGACAGAATCAACTCCGCCTCCCCTTTATAAAGTCTGCCCCAGCAGTCCCTGCTCTGTGGCAATGCACCCTGGGTGCTGCAGGATGTACTGGGAAATGTAGTCTCTGGTGCTTAAAGGGGAACACCCCGCTACACGTACAATAGATTTTTTTATAAATTTCTGCCAAGATAGCCGAAACGTGCAGTAAGAAAAAAGCTGGATCGTCAGGAGTCTCATAATCAGTGAATTGTTGGATAATCTTCCGAACCTCTGTCCAGTAATATTTAAGCTTAAGGCAGGACCACTAGACTGTTCTTTACTAATTACCGTAAGTACAACACTATCACAGTTCCATTGAATATTGAAGAAATTTATTAAGCCCTCCCCATTTCTGCTATGCTCAGGGTCTAAAAAACTTGCTGGCAAGCCTGATGCTTGTTACATGGGGAGCAGGGAGCATACCTAAAAAGACATTTCTACGTTGTCCAATCAGGGCAAGGCCTCTGGAGAACCCAGCCCATAACAAGGAATACTCACTGATTCACAGTCCTTACCTGTGGCAGGAGTCCACCCTGGCTAAGCTTCAGTGTTCCATTTGACATGTGTTCAGGCCTAGCCAATGATCACTGTTAAATGGGGGAGGCAACATATTACACAGAAGATCAACAGAAAAGATGTCCAAATTTTGCTGCTGAAAGAGAAAACAGGTTTTCATGTGACTTCAATACTCTGTGCTGACAACTCAGTGCTGACAAAAAACTTGAAGTGATGTATATTGTGCTCTTTCACCAAGGAAAAAAACGTACACCCAACGTGCTGTAGTAAATCCTGCTTACCAGAGGTAGTTGACCACTTTAACTAAAAAGTTGGTCAAAATCGCTTTTACAGGGTAGTGCCTGTCCACATGGATTGGACCTGGAAAAAATCCTACCTCCTCATACAGCCATGACCGGAAAATTAACGTGTTTTTTTACGCCCACATCCGGCCTGTGTGGTTAGCGGAAGGAGGGAGGTGGAACGCACGCCGTCCATGCAAGTGGACTGATCGCAGCGGATCGCAGCGGATTTTCCCATTTCATTCCTCTAAGAGCCTGCAGCCCCAGTGCCGGGAATAGGCACTTGTGAATGTGAGTAGCCATTTGGCTCTTTTTATGTTTTTTACGAATAAAAAAACAGTTTTACACTATGGAATGTTTCTATCTTAATTTTCCGGTCATGGCTGTATGAGGAGGAAGGATTTTTTCCAGGTCCAATCCATGTGGACAGGCACTACCCTGTAAAAGCGATTTTGACCAACTTTTTAGTTAAAGTGGTCAACTACCTCTGGTAAGCAGGATTTACTACAGCACGTTGGGTGTACGTTTTTTTCCTTGGTGAAGGAGCACAATATACATCACTTCAAGTTTTTTGTCAGCACTAGGGATGAGCTTCGTGTTCGAGTCGAACATACGTTCGACTCGAACATCGGCTGTTCGATCGTTCGACGAAGATCGAACGATTTGGGCCGTTCGCGCCAAATTCGAGTGACGCGAACGGCCCACAATGCACTACGCCATCGCAGTGTCATCCAGGCGCTGTGATTGGCCAAGCATGCACTGTGACCCCGCATGCTTGGCCAATCACAGCGCCGGCAGCGAGGAGAGCAATGATTGGCCACAGGCAGGATGCCTGTGGCCAATTATTGCTGAGGGTGTTTAGTACACGCCCCACACTATAAAAGGCCGCCAGCACGGCGGCCTAGTGTAGTGTGTTCCGGAGCAGGGATAGAGCAGCATAGGCAGGGACAGTGACTTTTATTTCTTTCTTGCTTAACCTGGATTCCTTTAGTTTAGGGAAAGAGAAGGATAGGTAGGGAGAGTGTCAGTGTGTTTTGTGCTTGTGCTATAGTGTGCTTAAAAAAAAACATTTATTCTAGGGACAGAAAACTGTAGGTAGGGACAGTGTCAGTTTCTTTCACTCTGCAAGTCCTTGTTTCCAGGGACCTGGAAGGACAGTGAGTGAATTGTCCTTGTGCTATATTGTGCTTAAAAAAACATTTATTCTAGGGACAGAAAACTGTAGGTAGGGAGAGTGTCAGTTTCTTTCACTCTGCAAGTCCTTGTTTCCAGGGACCTGTAAGGACAGTGAGTGAATTGTCCTTGTGCTATATTTTGCTTAAAAAAAACATTTATTCTAGGGACAGAAAACTGTAGGTAGGGAGAGTGTCAGTTTATTTCACTCTGCAAGTCCTTGTTTCCAGGGACCTGGAAGGACAGTGAGTGAATTCTCCTTGTGCTATATTGTGCTTAAAAAAAACATTTATTCTAGGGACAGAAAACTGTAGGTAGGGACAGTGTCAGTTTCTTTCACTCTGCAAGTCCTTGTTTCCAGGGACCTGTAAGGACAGTGAGTGAATTGTCCTTGTGCTATATTGTGATTAAAAAAAACATTTTTTCTAGGGACAGAAAACTGTAGGTAGGGAGAGTGTTTTTTTTCTTTCACTCTGCAAGTCCTTGTTTCCAGGGACCTGTAAGGACAGTGAGTGAATTGTCCTTGTGCTATATTGTGCTTAAAAAAAACATTTATTCTAGGGACAGAAAACTGTAGGTAGGGAGAGTGTCAGTTTATTTCACTCTGCAAGTCCTTGTTTCCAGGGACCTGGAAGGACAGTGAGTGAATTGTCCTTGTGTTATATTGTGATTAAAAAAAACATTTTTTCTAGGGACAGAAAACTGTAGGTAGGGAGAGTGTTTTTTTTCTTTCACTCTGCAAGTCCTTGTTTCCAGGGACCTGGAAGGACAGTGAGTGAATTCTCCTTGTGCTATATTGTGCTTAAAAAAAACATTTATTCTAGGGACAGAAAACTGTAGGTAGGGAGAGTGTCAGTTTATTTCACTCTGCAAGTCCTTGTTTCCAGGGACCTGTAAGGACAGTGAGTGAATTGTCCTTGTGCTATATTGTGATTAAAAAAAACATTTTTTCTAGGGACAGAAAACTGTAGGTAGGGAGAGTGTTTTTTTTCTTTCACTCTGCAAGTCCTTGTTTCCAGGGACCTGTAAGGACAGTGAGTGAATTGTCCTTGTGCTATATTGTGATTAAAAAAAACATTTTTTCTAGGGACAGAAAACTGTAGGTAGGGAGAGTGTTTTTTTTCTTTCACTCTGCAAGTCCTTGTTTCCAGGGACCTGTAAGGACAGTGAGTGAATTGTCCTTGTGCTATATTGTGCTTAAAAAAAACATTTATTCTAGGGACAGAAAACTGTAGGTAGGGAGAGTGTCAGTTTATTTCACTCTGCAAGTCCTTGTTTCCAGGGACCTGGAAGGACAGTGAGTGAATTGTCCTTGTGTTATATTGTGATTAAAAAAACATTTTTTCTAGGGACAGAAAACTGTAGGTAGGGAGAGTGTTTTTTTTCTTTCACTCTGCAAGTCCTTGTTTCCAGGGACCTGGAAGGACAGTGAGTGAATTCTCCTTGTGCTATATTGTGCTTAAAAAAAACATTTATTCTAGGGACAGAAAACTGTAGGTAGGGAGAGTGTCAGTTTATTTCACTCTGCAAGTCCTTGTTTCCAGGGACCTGTAAGGACAGTGAGTGAATTGTCCTTGTGCTATATTGTGATTAAAAAAAACATTTTTTCTAGGGACAGAAAACTGTAGGTAGGGAGAGTGTTTTTTTTCTTTCACTCTGCAAGTCCTTGTTTCCAGGGACCTGTAAGGACAGTGAGTGAATTGTCCTTGTGCTATATTGTGCTTAAAAAAAACATTTATTCTAGGGACAGAAAACTGTAGGTAGGGAGAGTGTCAGTTTATTTCACTCTGCAAGTCCTTGTTTCCAGGGACCTGGAAGGACAGTGAGTGAATTGTCCTTGTGTTATATTGTGATTAAAAAAAACATTTTTTCTAGGGACAGAAAACTGTAGGTAGGGAGAGTGTTTTTTTTCTTTCACTCTGCAAGTCCTTGTTTCCAGGGACCTGGAAGGACAGTGAGTGAATTCTCCTTGTGCTATATTGTGCTTAAAAAAAACATTTATTCTAGGGACAGAAAACTGTAGGTAGGGAGAGTGTCAGTTTATTTCACTCTGCAAGTCCTTGTTTCCAGGGACCTGTAAGGACAGTGAGTGAATTGTCCTTGTGCTATATTGTGATTAAAAAAACATTTTTTCTAGGGACAGAAAACTGTAGGTAGGGAGAGTGTTTTTTTTCTTTCACTCTGCAAGTCCTTGTTTCCAGGGACCTGTAAGGACAGTGAGTGAATTGTCCTTGTGCTATATTGTGATTAAAAAAAACATTTTTTCTAGGGACAGAAAACTGTAGGTAGGGAGAGTGTTTTTTTTCTTTCACTCTGCAAGTCCTTGTTTCCAGGGACCTGTAAGGACAGTGAGTGAATTGTCCTTGTGCTATATTGTGCTTAAAAAAAACATTTATTCTAGGGACAGAAAACTGTAGGTAGGGAGAGTGTCAGTTTATTTCACTCTGCAAGTCCTTGTTTCCAGGGACCTGGAAGGACAGTGAGTGAATTGTCCTTGTGCTATATTGTGATTAAAAAAAACATTTTTTCTAGGGACAGAAAACTGTAGGTAGGGAGAGTGTTTTTTTTCTTTCACTCTGCAAGTCCTTGTTTCCAGGGACCTGTAAGGACAGTGAGTGAATTGTCCTTGTGCTATATTGTGCTTAAAAAAAACATTTATTCTAGGGACAGAAAACTGTAGGTAGGGAGAGTGTCAGTTTATTTCACTCTGCAAGTCCTTGTTTCCAGGGACCTGGAAGGACAGTGAGTGAATTGTCCTTGTGCTATATTGTGATTAAAAAAAACATTTTTTCTAGGGACAGAAAACTGTAGGTAGGGAGAGTGTTTTTTTTCTTTCACTCTGCAAGTCCTTGTTTCCAGGGACCTGGAAGGACAGTGAGTGAATTCTCCTTGTGCTATATTGTGATTAAAAAAAACATTTTTTCTAGGGACAGAAAACTGTAGGTAGGGAGAGTGTCAGTTTCTTTCACTGTGAAAGTCCTTGTTTCAAGGGACAGAGAAGGACACCTGAAGGTAGCCCTTATTGCTTTTTTCCCATCTCCCTGCAGGCCATCTATTAGAATGTCTGGAAGGCAAACAAGGAGAGGCAGACAGTCAGGAGGCAATAAAAGAGGGCAAGCAGGCTCTGTGTCTGGGGGCAACAGTGCTGGTCGTGGACGCGGTGCATTGTCATCAGCACATGGCCATGGGACACGCTTGTCCTTCTTTTCGGCAGCTGGACATGTTGAGCCACATCATGCCGAAGACTTGGTAGAGTGGATGACCAAGCCCTCCTCCTCCTCCTCATCCTCTCTCACCCAGGCTCAGGGTACTGGAAAAGCAGCTGCCAAAGCGTCGTCTTCCCTGGTATCAATGTCAGACAAATCATCAGTCACTCCTTCCCTAGACCCACCATGTCCTCCTCCTGAGGAGTCCCCCGAACTGTTTCAGCACAGTGTTGGGTACATGCTCCAGGAGGATGCCCAGCGTTTCGAAGGGTCTGATGATGAAACCCAGCTAGAGGAAGGCAGTAGCGTGAGAGCAGACAGAGGGGATGCTCAAGAAGGACACCAATCTGGCAGTCATGTTCCAGCAGCTGCAGCATACTGCCAGATTGGCTCCAGTGAAGAGGAGGGAGGGGATGATGAGGTCACTGACTCCACGTGGGTGCCTAATAGGAGAGAGGAGGAGGAGGAGGATGAGGAGGAGGCACATCTCCAACGAGGCAGGATGCCCTTTGGTGGCCAGCGTAAGGGCAGTACACCGACGGAATCACACCGCAGAGCTCCGCCTGTGCAGGGCGCTGCCTCTGCCCGTCATTCAAAAAGTTCTTTGGTGTGGGCCTTTTTTGAGGCTAGTGCATCAGATCGCACAGCTGCTGTTTGCAACATATGTCTCAAGCGTATATCGCGTGGCCAAAACATCAGCCGCTTGGGTACCACATGCCTGACCAGACATATGTTGACCTGCCATGCAGCTCGTTGGCAAGCCTACCTCAAAGACCCACACCAAAGAACAAAGCGGACCTCTCCTTGCACCGCATCAGCTGGGATCTCCAACCCCACTATAACTTCAGTCCTCTCTGAAACATGCACTGAGAGGAATGAAGGTGTAGAATTAGGTGTGTCACAGCCAAGTACTTGCGCCCACTCTGCTAGCAGTACACCGACGTCCGATTCTAGCAGGCAAATTTCCCTGCCCCAGCTGCTGGACCGTCGAAAGAAGTTCACTCCCAGCCATCCACATGCCCAGCGGTTGAATGCTAGCTTGGCTAAATTGCTAGCGCTTCAACTGCTGCCTTTTCAGTTGGTAGACTCGGCCCCCTTCCGTGAGTTTGTGCAATGTGCAGTTCCTCAGTGGCAGGTTCCCAAACGCCACTTTTTCTCACGGAAGGCTATTCCGGCTCTCTACCGGCATGTGGAAGGCAATGTCTTGGCCTCGCTGGACAGGGCGGTCAGCGGTAAGGTGCATATTACCGCTGACTCATGGTCCAGCAGGCATGGACAGGGACGTTACCTTTCTTTCACGGCCCATTGGGTCACTCTTTTGGCAGCTGGGAAGGATTCAGGACAAGGTGCAGTAGTGTTGGAGGTTGTCCCACCGCCACGCCTCCAAAATGCTACTACTGGTTGTGACACACCTCTCTCCTCCACCCCCTCCTCTTCTTCTTCCTCCATGGCCTCTTCCTGTGGTTTGTCCTATGAACCAGCGGTGCTCCGTAGCCGTTCACGGGGCTACGCAAGTACGCAGGCAAAAAGATGCCATGCCGTGCTTGCGCTGGTGTGTTTGGGGGACAGAAGCCACACTGGGGCAGAGGTCCTGTCTGCTCTGCAGGGCCAGGCCGAGAGGTGGTTGACGCCACGCCAGCTTAAGCCAGGAATGGTGGTTTGCGACAATGGCACCAACCTCCTCTCCGCCCTCCGACAGGGACAACTGACCCATGTGCCCTGTGTGGCTCACGTCCTTAACCTGGTGGTGCAGCGCTTCTTGGGCAGGTACCCGGGCTTACAGGATGTCCTGAGGCAGGCCAGGAAAGTCTGTGTGCATTTCCGCAGATCTTATAATGCCAGTGCTCGCCTGGCTGAGCTGCAAAAGGAGTTGAACCTGCCCAAGAACCGCCTTATATGTGACATGCCCACCAGGTGGAACTCAACGTTGGCCATGCTGCAGCGGCTGCACACGCAGCAGAGGGCCATCAATGAGTACCTGTGCGACTACGGCACCAGGACAGGGTCAGGGGAGCTTGGTTTTTTTTCTCCACGCCAGTGGGGCATGATCAGGGATGCATGCACTGTCCTGGCACCATTTGAGGAGGCCACGAGGATGGTGAGCAGTGACAGTGCATGCATCAGTGACACTGTACCTCTTGTCCACCTGTTGGAGCACACGCTGCGTGGAATAATGGACAGGGCACTTGAGGCAGAACAGAGGCAGGAAGAGGAGGACTTCCTTGCCTCTCAAGGCCCCCTTTACCCAGACAGTGTTCCTTCTGTCCCACCCATCGCACAGGAAGAGGAGGAGGAGGAGGAGGAGGAGGAGGAGGAGGAGGATTGTGTCAGCATGGAGGTGGAGGCTGGCACTCAGCATCATCAGCAGCAGTCTTTTAGGGATGATTTACAGTCCCAAGAAACCAGTGGACTTGTACGTGGCTGGGAGGAGGTGGCTGCGGATCATGTCGTCCTTAGTGACCCAGAGGACTCCGGAGCGAATGCCTCAGCAAACCTACGCTGCATGGCCTCCCTGATCCTGCAAAGTCTGCGGAAGGATCCTCGTATTCTTCGGATCAAGGAGAGGGACCATTACTGGCTGGCCACTCTCCTTGATCCACGGTACAAGGGTAAGGTTGCGGACCTTATGTTACCGTCGCAGAGGGAGCAGAGGATGAGACAACTCCGGGAGGCCTTGCAGAAAGGTCTGTGCAACGCGTTCCCAGAGACTGGGAGGTTGCAAACTCCTGGTCCTGGACAACGAGTTGCTGAGGCTTCGGCCAGTCAAAGAAGGAGCGGTGGGGAAGGTGGCCGTCTGACCGATGCGTTCAGACAATTCTTTAGTCCGCAGCCCCAAAGTATGATCGGTTCCAGCAACCATCGCCAGCGTCTGATAAACATGGTGCAGGAATATCTAGGGGCAAGGTCAGACTTGGACACCTTCCCCACCGAAAATCCTCTGGCTTACTGGGTCTTGAGGATGGATCACTGGCCAGAGCTTGCACAGTATGCAATTGAGCTACTGGCCTGTCCTGCATCCAGCGTTCTTTCGGAACGCACATTCAGTGCTGCTGGAGGATTTGTCACGGATCACAGGGTGCGCCTGTCCACCGACTCGGTTGATCGACTGACTTTCATCAAGATGAACCAGTCTTGGATCACCACCAGCTACCACACACCTGATGCTGATATAACAGACTAATTGATTTTAACATGTCACATCCCTTCAAGACTGATGCTGATGCTGAGTGCCTGTGCTGTTATGTTGACTGGCTATCCTCCTCCTCCGAGTCCTCAATGATACGATTGATGATGATAGCTTGTAAGATCATTTTTGTTTATGGGTGCCGCCACCAGTGCCTAACGCCCAATTTTTCAGCCCCTGTTTAACAGGGGCGTGTAATTACAATTTTTGAAGCAATACTTTGCAACAGGGCTCATTGCTGTGCTCCAAGTACAGTATCTGTGAGGAGTTGCAGTGTTGTGCCACCAGTGCCTAAGGCCCAATTTTTCAGCCCCTGTTTAACAGGGGCGTGTCATTACAATTTTTGAAGCAATACTTTGCAACAGGGCTCATTGCTGTGCTCCAAGTACAGTATCTGTGAGGGGTTGCAGTGTTGTGCCACCAGTGCCTAAGGCCCAATTTTTCAGCCCCTGTTCAACAGGGGCATGTAATTACAATTCTTGATCTAATAATTCACAGCAGGGCCCATTGCTGCACCCACCAAGAGTAACTGTCAGGGCTTACAGTGTTGTGGCACCAGCACCACCATCAAAGGCCCAATTTTTACTACCACTGTTCAACAATTATATGTAATTAAAATTCCTGATATAATAGTTGACAGCAGGGCGTTCCAGCACCAACCAAGAGTAACTGTGAGTGCTTACAGTGTTGTGCCAACACCAACAACTAAGGGGCCTATTTCTGCAGAGTATATACGGCAGGTCCCTACTTTCAAACATCCAACTTACAAACGACTCCTACTTGCAAACGCAAGAAGACAACAGGAAGTGAGAGGAAATCTACCACTAGGAAGGAAAATTCTCTCCTGTAAGAATAAATATGGGAGAAAGGTGTCTCCTCTGTACTGATGCTTTATCAGCAATCCTTGTTTCAAGAAAAACACCACATTTCAAAAACAGTTGTCATTGGGACGGAAAGTGAGGTGAAATGTTCTGAACAGGGGCACAGACAGCAAAACAAATGTTACAGGGGTGATAACCCTTACCTATGTTTTCCAAAAAGTTTAAAAATAGATTTTTGGTCTGGAGCTACACTTCAACAATGTACCTGTTCAAAATTACAAACAGACTCTACATAAGAACAAACCTACAGTCCCTGTCTTGTATGCACCGCCTGTATAGGGCTGTTCAGAGTATATAGGGCCTTTTTTATTTTATGTGCGGGGTTCCCCTTAATATCCATACAAGACCCAAAGGGGCTGGTAATGGGCTGGGGTAGGGGGGGGTCATGGGGTAGCTATGCCATTTTTCTTAAAGAATTTCATCCATATTACCGGGACCAGACATTACATTAAAGCCGCAAGCAGTTTTAAATGGCTTTTTTTTCCTTTAGAAGTGTCATTTTGTGCAGGGACAGTTCTAAACACGGGAAACACGTGGCACTTCACAGGCATACTTTAGACACCCCCCAGGTACGATATTTAAAGGAATATTTGACTTTTTTTTTTCACTTTATGCATCATTAAAATGACTGCTCCCGAAAAACGACCGTTTTTAAAACTTCTTTTTGCATTGATACATGTCCCCTGGTGCAGAACCCGGGTTCCCAAACCCTTTTTAGGACAATAACATGCATAATAGTTGTTATAATTAGCACTTTAGAATTCGAACGTTCGCATCCATTGTATTTAATAGGGTTCTAATGTTCGTTCGAACTTTCGGTCCGTTCGCGGGTTCTGGTGCGAACCGAACCCGGGGGTGTTCGGCTCATCACTAGTCAGCACTGAGTTGTCAGCACAGAGTATTGAAGTCACATGAAAACCTGTTTTCTCTTTCAGCAGCAAAATTTGGACATCTTTTCTGTTGATCTTTTGTTTATACAATATATTGGGACACCTATATAGAGTATTCAATATTGCATTTATATAAATTGAGGTATTGGTACATGTATAACCATTTCGTCACTATTGTTTTTTATTTGCACATATTAGCGCCCCCTAACCATTTATTCTATACATCACTGGGAGTCATTCACTTCTCAGGGGAGCAGCTTTAGTTTTAGTTTAGTTTCTGAGGTCAATATATTTGACCTGGGTGATTATACACTTATTATTTATTATTTTGTCGCGGAGTTTACTCAAAAATCAAACATATTACACAGCACTCAGAAGCTCCACTCCATTACAGAAATAGACCGTGGTCTTCAATACAGTGGAAAGAAGGTGGGGGGGGGTAATTGGTGAGTATACCTCTCTGGGGTGGGGTGGGGTGGCCGGTATATCGGGACTCATTGCCCTGACAGTAACCTACACAAAACCTATAGGAAGTTGTTATTGGTACAATAATTTCAGGAGGGTCTAACAGGGCTTTGAAGATACTAACTGTAACGATAAGGCTACCTTATGATGCTTCATCTTCAATATCACTTTGTATTATATTTTTCTCTACACCTTGAAGACAATAATGAACTTTAAAATAGAATATTTCAATGTCCAAAGTGTCCAGCCCTGCCTGACTTCTTCCTTCTGTTGTAAGATGTCAACTTCTGTCTGCATATAGCATCTTTTACATGCAGAGTCCTTTCATGTCTGGCCTTTATAGTATGCAGCCTGTCAGTATTAAGAGTGTCTTTTAATATGTACGTTGAGAGAATTTGAGAGAACAGGAGCAAACACTGATAATATTCTCACCTTTAAATACATTTCATGAATAAATGTAGTGCAAACAAGATATATTTTACTAACATGATTGTTTAGACTACTTTATTTAACCTTTTTTTCAGTCTTTAAGGAATTTCTTCTGGCATTTTCTCTTCTGTCTTTAACCACCTCAATACTAGACACTTTCACCCTCTTCCTGCTCAAGCCATTTTTAAGTTTCCTGCGCTGTCACACTTTGAATGCCAATTACTCAGTCATGCAACACTGTACCCATATTTAAATTTTATATATATATTTTTTGAGACAGATGGAGCTTTATTTTGGTGGCATTTAATTACCATTTTTTTCTGCTATATACCATTAAAAAAATGAAAATGTTGAATAAAACGTATTTTTCAAAAACAAAAACGATCTTTCTTAATAATATAGAAGTGCCATAGGTATAGAAAAGTTTAATTGTGGTACCTTCGTCCCATCAAAATGTAGATAGAAGGATAAAGAGGCTATGTTTGGACTTTTATGGTACCATATATTAACTGGTATTAAGCAGTCAAAGTTAAGAAGATTAAAGAGATTTTTATTACAAAAATATATATAACATATTCACAGAAAAAAAATAAGTCATGACAATCGAAAAAAAACATTTTTTACATACTATCGTCACAATTAGAACATAGATACCATCCATATATTGTTACTCTACATGTTTTGCGCGTTTATCATTCTTAAAGTGGAGGTTCCCCGGCCAATCTTTTTTTTTTTTAGTCTGCATTCAATGTGGTTTTATATCCCAACTTAGTACTCACTTGTTAGATGCCTGAAACCATCCCCCGTCCATTTTCTTTGAAAAGAGAAACTTATAAAATCCGATGTAGGCATTTGCCATTTTGCTTGTGGGCATTGTGTAGCCCAAAAGCACTGACTTCCTGGAAGTGGTGAATGCGCGTCTCCCGGCATTCAGCGCTCTTTCACGCGCATGTGCAGTGTGCAGGTGCCTAATGGCAATATTCACCTGCATGCCCTTATTTAATATGGCGGAATTAGATCTGCCCTTGTCACGGGCCTCGGCTTGACGAGAGATTTTGCTGAATGGCGTTCCGCATTGTCTCCTGGGAAGCATGACACTGTGCTCCCAGGAGACATTGCATTGAGCTCCCAGTAAACACTGCGGCGCCAAGGAAGAGAGTGGAGACGCCTACTCCCGCGGGAGGATAAACCGGAAGTGAAACTTTACACAGCTAATTCAAGGTATTCCAATGACCTAAAAAAAATCTTTTGCCATAGGTATATGTTTGTGATGCGATGATCAGCACTACATAATGTTGTTGTTTAGGGTGAACCTCCGCTTTAATAAATTTAGGCCAACATGTACAGGGTATATAGCTGAACAGAAAAAGAATGGACTTTGAAGGCACCAATATACAAAAATATAACAAATTTTATTATCACAATAGTACAGAAATTATACTAATTGTATTCTCAGAATACAGTAAGATATAATCTAAAATAAGAAAACCTGGACAAGAACCATAGTAGGACACTCAATGATACAAAACACTCAATTTGTGGGTATGCATGATGAATCTTCCCACTGAAGATATGAATGGCAGAGAGATGTCCCCAAAATGGAAGTCCATAGAGTTCTTGGAAATTTAAAAGTGGCTCAACATGTTTCGCGATTATCTGCGAATCGCTTCTTCAGGAGCTTTTAAATTTCAAAGTAGAAAATCAAATTTAGATATACATCATAAATATATAACATACATTTGTGTTATACTTCGCAAGTTTATCAGACACTGATGCCGGCATCTGACTCTTACCAGAAGTATCACTTGAATTTGCCCGATGCAATCACTTCACCCCCTCCCAGGTGTCTCAACCCCAAGCCCGTGCCCAAGGGAGGGTGTCTCACCAGGCTGAAATGGTGAGGAAAAGAGAGAGAAAAAAAGGTGAGTAGCGGGAACATGGGGATGCACCAAGTATCTATAGAGCAAACCAACATAGACTAAAAAAAGAAAATTATGTTGTAGTGCCGTAAGGCCAACCTAATAACATTAACTAGTAGCTTACTTATGGTATGTCAGAGATTGGTAATTGACCAGACTGTGTGACCTCATAAAAGGAAACCAAACAGGTGTAGGTGAAAATATATATATAATTTATTACGGTGAGTGACCAACATACAACAACCAATAAAACGCAGTGCAATAAACCAACAGTGACTACAAACAGTATATACAAGTATGGGAAATACCAGAATCGTAGTGAAAGCCAGGCCGAGGTCATACACAAGGGAATCAAGCAGATGGGTATGGATGGGAGGAAGCAGGAACAGGGAGGGGACGGATGGATAGGCTGCAGAGCAGGGATCCAGGTAACAGAAGGGAAAGCTGCGGGTTCAAGGTAGGGATCGGGTCGGATCAGATCAGGCAGGGTGCAGGTTAGGATCAGGTACAGGCTAAAGTCCGGGTCACAGGTCCAGGGGGTCAGGAAGAGAGATACCAGGGCAAAGAGTGTTTGCACTTGCCGGGTATATAAAGAAGTCCTGTAATCAGGCTTCAGGTCACAGCTGACCACAGGAAGTGCTGTCTGTCCCACACTGCCAGAATACCCCCGCTGGTGGATGCCGGTACTGCAGTCCATGTATCGTGTGTTACCACCAGCAGGTGAGATCCTCCAACAGAGGTATTGGCTGCAGAAGGACACCTGCTGGCGGACACTAGCACTGCAGTCCAAAGGACCAGCAGCACCACCAGCGGGTGAAGCCTTTCCTGACATGGTATGAGGGGATTATGATTGAAAAACTGAGTTTGCGGCACGGTAAGGTAGTCCTCAAGATCTATGGTCGCGTGGAGCGATTAATTTGGAAAAAGCATAGGTGTGCTGCAAGAAATTAACATAACTCTCTCAGCGGGCCTATTGGAGCAACAAAGACCTATGCTATAGAACATGCGATTGCAAGAGGTATATTGAGTCTGAACATGTACCTTAAAGTAATTGGAACTCGAATAGAGTTGTTCCCCAACAGTGTAACAATTGCTGGGAATTAAAGATGGATTGTATTCCACAGCCAGATAATGTTTACTTGTAACTACTGTATAAGACATATTGAATAAAGGTAGTTTTATTATCAGGTATAGACTTTCTATGTGACATAAGCTTCCTAATGTTGTGCATAAAATGCCAGGACAGTTCAAAACCCCCCCAAATGACCCCATTTTGGAAAGTAGACACCCCATGCTGAGAGGTGTGTCGAGTCCGTGGAATATTTTTTATTTTGACACAGGTTGCGGGAAAAGGACAATTTTTTATTTATTTTTTTGCACAAAGTTGTCACTAAATGATATATTGCTCAAACATGCCATGGGCATATGTGGAATTACACCTCAAAATACATTCTGTTGCTTCTCCTGAGTACGGGGATACCACACGTGTGAGACTTTTTGGGAGCCTAGCCGCGTACGGGACCCCAAATCCCAAGCACCGCCTTCAGGCTTTCTAAGGGTGTCAATTTTTGATTTCACTCCTCACTGCCTATCACAGTTTCGGAAGCCATGGAATGCCCAGATGGCACAAAATCCCCCCAAATGACCCCAATTTTGGAAAGTAGACACCCCAAGATATTTCCTGGGAGGTATGGTGAGTATTGTGCAGATCTCGTTTTTTGTCACAAAGTTTTGAAAATTAAAAAAAAAAAAAAAAAAAGATTTTCTTTCTTCATTTTCAAAAACAAATGAGAGCTGTAAAATACTCACCATGCCTCTCAGAAAATAGCTTTGGGTGTCTACTTTCCAAAATGGGGTCATTTGGGGGGGTTTTGTGATATCTTGGCATTTTATGGCCTTCAAAACTGTGATGGGTAGTGAGGAGTGAAATCAAAAATTTGCGCCCTTAGAAATCCTGAAGGCGGTGATTGGTTTTCAGGGCCCCGTACGCGGCTAGGCTCCCAAAAAGTCCCACACATGTGGTATCCCCGTACTCAGGAGAAGCAGCAAGATGTATTTTGGTGTGTAATTCCACATATGCCCATGGCATGTGTGAGCAATATATCATTTAGTGACAACTTTTTGTAAATTATTTTTATTTTATTTTTTTTGTCATTATTCAATCACTTGGGACAAAAAAAAAATATTCAATGGGCTCAACATGCCTCTCAGCAATTTCCTTGGGGTGTCTACTTTCCAAAATGGGGTCATTTGGGGGGTTTTTGTACTGCCCTTCCATTTTAGCACCTCAAGAAATTAGATAGGCAGTCATAAATGAAAAGCTGTGTAAATTCCAGAAAATGTACCCTAGTTTGTAGAAGCTATAACTTTGGCCTAAATGTATGACTAAAATTGAGTTTATTAGATTTTTCTTATAACAAAAAGTAGAAAATATCAATTTTCGGTATTTTTCCGTTTATATCGCAAAAAAAATAAATAGCAGAGACAATCAAATACCATTAAAAGAAAGCTCCATTTGTGGGAAGAAAAGGACGCAAATTTCGTTTGGGTACAACATTGCATGACCGCGCAATTACCAGTTAAAGCAGCGCAGTGCCAAATTGTAAAAACACCTCTGGTCTTTATGCTGCGTATTGGTCCGGGTCTTAAGTGGTTAAAAAGGTGGGGTTTACATGGGCAGAGGAAAGGGGTGGAGTCAAGGGTGGAGCCAAGGGGGGCAGCAAAATTAGGTTTCGCCTAGGGTGTCAAACATCCTTGCACCAGCCCTGTGAGTGACAAAGGCCCCAATCACATTGCAATTGACAGAGATCACACACTTGTGCCCCACCATAGGTAGCTGTTAAACCCCTGAGAAGTCATTTGTAAACTCCACAAATTTGCTGTCAAGGAGGACATTATGAGAGCGATGTGTGGCAAACCCGATGTTGATTTTGATGGGGCTCAGCTGTCACTTCTTCCCGACTTATCCAGAGGGACTCCTATGATGCGTAGAGTACTCTGGCCACACCACATATGCAATGGTCGGTGACGTCACAAGGGGGGTACCACCAGGTGGCATCACTAGATGGCCCTGCCCCTTTCCTATTTAAGAACTGTCAAACGGCAGAGCAGGCATTCGACAGTCAGCCTTCCTCACAGGCGGAGCGTTTTTTTCTTCTTCTTTTTTTCGGATTCGGTGGTGCGGCGGGCAAACGTGATTGACAATGGATCTACATTGGAAGACATTGTGTTTTTATTTTTTAATAAAGGAATTGTCAAAAACTGTGTTTCTGTTTTTTTTCTTATTGAAACTTTTTTGGGTGAATGAGTTGGGTATACAATGTACCCCTACTCATTCACATGAGTGGGGCGGGATCTGGGAGCCCCCTTGTTAAAGGGAGCTTCCAGATTCCGATAAGCCCCCTGCCCGCAGACTTCCACAACCACTGGCCAGGGTTGTTGGGAAGAGGCCCTTATCCCCCATCATCAGAGCCCTTCCCATCCCAAAGCACCTCCCATGTTGAGGGCATGTGGCGTGGTATGGTTGAGGAGGGGGTGCTCGCTCGTCTCCCCCCATTTCCTGACCTGCTGGGCTGCTTGCTCAGATAAGGGTCTGGTGTGGTTTTAGGGGGGACCCCACAGTGTTTGTTTTTTAACATTTTGGCGTGGGGTTCCCCTTAAAATCCATACCAGACCCAAAGGGTTGGCATTGGTATTGTATTGCTGCCAATTTTAAATATTTATTTTTTTTCGTCAGTTTTGCATCAGGTTCTATACATGGTACAGATGTACCACTTTACAAGGCAGACTAAGGGGACCCCCCCAGACAATATATTTAAAGAAATGTTTCAATTTTTATTGTTTCACTTTAAGTTTAATTAAAATCACTGCTCCTGTAAAAACAATATTTTTTAAATTTTGTTTTGCATTGATACATGTCCCCCAGGGCAGTACCTGGACCCCCATACCCTAGTGCTTGCAATACATGTATTTAAACCAGGTGTGTCAGAAGGCCTGAGGATGTTCTTGAAGTTAGGGTGCAGAACAGAGAACCCGAATTACCAAGCAGCTCCTGCATGGGTAGCGCTTTAATTATAAAACAATAAAAACCTGGTGGCAGAAACTCTTTACTTCACTCTTTATTACAATGTAAGAGATATAAGTTTTCATTAAAGTGGATGTAAACCCGAATTTTTTTTTTTTTGCTGTCACAATATAGTGTATAAGATTTCCTAACATTTGTGCCAGGTCTTGCCACAAAGAGTTAATCCATCTCTGAGCAATCCTCTTTTATTGTTCAGTGAGATAAAACGGACAAACAGAGAAAAACCTTTGTCCGTTCCGCCCCCTTGCTTTGAGTGACAGGTTATTTACATATCTCGTGCACTAGCTTTAGACAGGCATTATTTTTTTAATTCCCACCCCCACTCCTTTTCTGAAGTCATGTTGTTACTTTTCTGGATTTTGACTGGATGTTAGTGATCATAGCAGAAGGAATACACAGGAGAAAATGCATGTTGACAAGGGGAGTGTAGAGGTGGGCGGGGAGTCTACTGACATCACGACTCCACCCACCGAGCTCCAAGCAACAGATTCACCCACAGAATCTGCAGTTTTTCAGTTCTTATAACAGACAGAGGGGAGACATTTGACAGATAAGGATACATGCAGGAGGCCTCTATATCCTTATAGATCAGCACTATGGCAGTAGTTTAGAAAGGATGAGAGTGGGTTTACATCCACTTTAAGCAACTGGGAAATTTCCCTTGGCAGATACCAGTATACGATATGACTATGGAAAATTTACCTTGCATTACTGTAACACTGGTCACCCAGAATCATCATTTTAACCAACCATTTGTAATGGATGGAAAACTTGTCCTGAATTTACAGAGTTTAACGGTTTCATGCCAAGAACACACATATATCATCAACCTGGAGACAAGGCAAAGATCTGTTTGCTGTGCGATATCCCTTCAAAGCCAATTATATTTTCCAGAAGGCTCTGTGTAAAGTTTGGAACCTTAAAAGGTTTCCCTGGCACTGCCTCTCCAATGGCTTATATATTAATAATAGACAGTCTTTTTGATTTATACTGTATACAGCCAATGCTGTAATTTGGTATCTTTGAGGGGGAAAAAAAATCACTTCTGACCTACAGAATAACTGAAACTTTTACGGTATTTTGCCAATTATCAAACAGTAGAGAAGAAAGGGCCTATTTTGCCACCCTGGATACTGTAAATCACCCAGAGGACAGCAGGACAAAGACCAGCCAATGGGGACTGAATCTTGTCTGCTTCATTACTGCCTAAGATAAATTAGTTGGGTTGAAACCTTCCCAAAATGAAAAATGGTCTTAACAGGGCTATGAATGTAGGTTATCACAGAGAAAACTGTCTATACAGCAAACAAACAAGGTTATTCCTGGTTTTTCTTGACTTTGGCATTTAGATGTTGTACATTTTGAGGGAGCATTGCAAATAATTTTAAACTGTTATTTAGTTAGTATTATGTGTTTAGTTAGCATTATGTAAAAAAACATTTTTCCATAAAGAGTTAGTATTATGTAAATTTTAAAAAGAAAAAAACATTGCAACAGCTATACATTTTGAGGTTAATTTCACAGTAAACCTTTCACAAACATAAGCTTCAAATTTAGCATACAATGAAAAAAGTATAAGCAGGGGTTACCTCAAACGAAGGCCACATGTTCCAACAATTAGTAGATCCATAAATATAAGCAACCTAACTTATATGCAAATCTCCTTTTTGAGCCTCCTATTAGTCAGTCAATGAGGTGCCCATGATATAAAAGGTTCAACGGGGTGGCTTGGGGGGTGGGCAGCAAGCGCTAGCAACAGAAAAAGTTGAGATGTTTGTATAATTTCAGCTGCCTATATCTACAAGCCAACCAATTACTCAACATGCAGTTTTAATGTAAGGGAACCTCTGTTTATTTATTTATTTTTAATCAAAGACACAGTTTGAAATGTTCAGATTTGTGAAATGTTTAACTTAATTTAATTTAGGGGACAGTTAATCTTCTCTCCAGAGATATAAGCAGCAATTTATTGCAGGGTTGGATTTATACTTTTAGCTCTCATAGGCCAGTTCTTGTGTTCCCCTTTTCCCAATATAGACAACTAGCTAGCCTTAATTACAATAGCAAGATCAGACTTTAACCACTTAAGCCCCGGACCATTTTGTAGCTAAAGGACCAGAGCTGTTTTCAGAATTTTGCACTGCGCTGCTTTAACTGGAAATTGTGCGGACATGCAATGTTGTACCGAAACAAAATTTTTGTCCTTTTCTTCCCACAAATAGAGCTTTCTTTTAATGGTATTTGATTGCCTCTGCGATTTTTATTTTTTGCGATATAAACGGAAAAAGACCGAAAATTTTGAAAAAAAATGATATTTTCTACTTTTTGTTATAAGAAAAATCGAATAAACTCAATTTTAGTCATACATTTAGGCCAAAATGTATTCAGCCACATGTCTTTAGTAAAAAAAATGTCAATAAGCGTATATTTATTGGTTTGCGCAAAAGTTATAGCGTCTACAAACTAGGGTACATTTTCTGGAATTTACACAGCTTTTAATTTATGACTGCCTATCTCATTTCTTGAGGTGCTAAAATGGCAGGGCAGTACAAAACCCCCCCAAATTACCCAATTTTGGAAAGTAGACACCCCAAGGAAATTGCTGAGAGGCATGTTGAGCCCATTGATTTTTTTTTTTTTTGTCGCAAGTGATTGAATAATGACTAAAAAAAAAAAAAAAAAAATTACAAAAAGTTGTCACTAAATGATATATTGCTCACACATGCCATGGTTATATGTGGAATTGCACCCCAAAATACATTTTTCTGCTGCTCCTGAGTACGGGGATACCACATGTGTGGGACTTTTTGGGAGCCTAGCCGCGTACGGGACCCCAAAAACCAATCACCGCCTTCAGGCTTTCTAAGGGTGTAAATTTTTGATTTCACTTCTCACTGCCTATCACAGTTTTGGAGGCAATGGAATGCCCAGATGGCACAAAACCCCCCCAAATGACCCCATTTTGGAAAGTAGACACCCCAAGCTATTTGCTGAGATGCATGGTGAGTATTTTACAGCTCTCATTTGTTTTTGAAAATGAAGAAAACAATTTTTTTTTTTTTTTTTTTCAAAACTTTGTGACAAAAAGCGAGATCTGCAAAATACTCACCATACCTCTCAGCAAATAGCTTGGGGTGTCTACTTTCCAAAATGGGGTCATTTGGGGGGGTTTTGTGCCATCTGGGCATTCCATGGCCTCCGAAACTGTGATAGGCAGTGAGAAGTGAAATCAAAAATTTACACCCTTAGAAAGCCTGAAGGCGGTGATTGGTTTTTGGGGTCCCGTACGTGGCTAGGCTCCCAAAAAGTCTCACACATGTGGTATTCCCGTACTCAGGAGAAGCAACAGAATGTATTTTGGGGTGTAATTCCACATATGCCCATGACATGTTTGAGCAATATATAATTTAGTGACAACTTTGTGCAAAAAATAAAAAATAAAAAAATAAATTGTCTATTTTCCGCAACTTGTGTCAACATATAAAATATTCCATGGACTCGACATGCCTCTCAGTATATAGCTTGGGGTGTCTACTTTCCAAAATGGGGTCATTTGGGGGGGTTTTGAACTGTTCTGGCATTTTATACACAACATTAGGAAGCTTACATCCACTCTTCTAACCACTTGAAGGCAAAGCCCTTTTCTTGTTCATACATCACGGGACACAGAGCGGCATAGTCATTACTATGTGGGTTATATAGAATTACCTTCAGGTGCTGGCACTGGCAACTTCCAAAACAGGAAGTACCCTCCCCTATATAAGCCCCTCCCATCCGGGAGCACCTCAGTTTTTTGCCAGTGTCTAAGGTGTTGGCCAAGGTTAACATGTATTCATCTGGGCTTGTGTACAGGTTCTCTGGGCCTTAGCAAGCTATTCCGGATCCGACCAAAAAAGCTTCATAGCTAAACGGTCGGTACCCGGGCCTTGCAGAGAAGAGCAGGGTTTTGCCTGTAATGCCTCTCTTAGGAGGGCTGGACCCTGGGATCCAGAGCTCTGGTCATACCCAAAACCAAGAGGCTATCTGTGCAGGGTGCTATACAGGTCCAGGGGAGTGGAATCCTTGGGAACCCGGTTCCTGAAGGTCTAGTACAATGCCTGCCGTGAGAGGTGAAGTTTGGGCTTCTGTGGACCAAACAAAGTCCTGCGGCGGGGAAAAGGTAAGTGGGGGCCCCTCAGGAACTTGGTTCTATTGAGGGGACCCCCAAGCCTAATATGTCTTTCTGCCTGTTACCTAAAGGTATTCCCGCTAATAGCTGTATATGCCTAAGAAATCCTAGAAATGTCTTTTCATAAAGGAAGTTTTAAAAACTGTAAACCTAGAAATGTTTTTCATAAAGGAGGTTTTAAAAAAAAAAAAAAAAAAAAAGACAAAAGTGCGGTACCTGTGTTTGTCCACTAGAGGCCGCTGTGGAACGTCTTTTTTTCTTGGGACTATTCCTTCCATGGTGAAAGTCCAGGCAGATGACTGAGCTCTCTATCAGGGAAGCTGCATTCCTCTGTCATGCTGCCAAGTAGTTTCCTTCCATCCCCGAGTCCTGGTGAAACAGGGACCCTGGCTCCTCTCCCTACATGGCGCCAAGAGCGCACACGTGCATGCGCGCGTGCGCACACACGCTTTCTTTTTATAGATTTAGCTTCAAAAAAGGGGGCGGAGCCTGGCGGATGACGCGCTCTGTGCGCCCAGCGCTTCGGCGCATGTGCGGGCGTCCCAGCAAGATAAAAGGACTCAGTCCACGCTGCTTGCTATGGACACAGAGCATGAAAAGGATCTGGTAGCATGGTATAGGGGCTTACAGCGGGCGGTTGATACAGGCATCCCCAGAAAGACGCATTAGTAGACACCCACTGATGTACATAGCAGCAAATTGCATTAGACTATTTCAGTAAAGGGGTGTATTGCGGCTGGAATACCTCAGCTTTGAACTAAGGAATATGCCGCCTAAAAAACTCCGAGATATACCTCTCAGGAAGTGTAGGGGGTCTCCATCGGGCTCTGAGGATCTGGAGCAGTCATCTGCACCTTCCTCCCCTGAGAAATCAGAGGTTAATACCCATAAGGAACCCCCGGGAGTGCCAGGTACTGCGGCTGTCCTCAGTCCACCTGCTCCTGCATATATAACAGAGGAGGTTTTTGCCTCAACTCTGGAGGGATTGGAGCAGAGATTGGCAGCATTGATCGCTTCTTCTCTACAGGAAAGAAAGCGCGCCAGATCTCCATCCCCTCCATTAGAGTGCCTGTTGGCAGAGCAACAGTCCCAGGAAGGGACTGACCTACCTGAAGGGGATCAGGAGGAGGTTAACCAGATGAACCATTTTCAGCATCACAGACTGAAAGATTGTGGGTCCAGACCCTAACTGACATGGTTCGATCTGCATTTAAAATGCCTCTTGTTGAACCATCAACTACTGCTGTCTCCTCATTGGGGTCGCTAAAAGCTCCCCAGATTAATTGCTCCTTTCCAATTCATCCATTATTGGAAGGACTTATATACCAGGACTGGGAACATCCTGATAAACTATTTGTTCCGCCTAAGAAATTTCCGGTGATCTATCCCATGGAGGAAAAATTCACCCAGAGATGGAATGTTCCTACGGTGGACGCAGCCATTTCTTCTGTGAACAAATCACTGACATGTCCAGTAGATAATGTTCAAATGTTCAAAGATCCAGTAGATAAAAAATTGGAGTCTTTATTAAAATCTGCTTTTTCCACAGCAGGGGCTGTTACACAGCCAGCAGTGGCAGCTATTGGGGTCTGCCAAGCTTTAAAGGATCAAATAAAAAAGGTCCTGAGGGATTTGCCAGACCAGCAGGCCCAGGCTCTGGCTGATCTGCCTAGAGCATTATGCTTTGCGGTTGACGCCATCAAGGATTCTATCCATCAGGCCTCCCGCCTCACGCTGTCTTTGGTACATATGCGTAGGCTTCTGTAGCTCAAGAACTGGTCTGCTGAGGCTCCCTGTAAGAAGCTCTTAGTTAGCTTCCCATTTCATGGAGAACGCCTTTTTGGCGAAGACCTGGATAAATATATCCAGAAGATTTCCAGTGGTAAAGTGCTCTCTTACCAATTAAAAAGAGGTCTAGGGGTCCATCTTTTAAGAGGACTACCTCTCCTATCCCTGGGACGTCTGCTACTAAGCAGTTCCGACGGCCTCCTCGGTCAAACTCAGGAGGTAAAAATCAGGGACAGTCACAGGGTAATAAAAAACCCTGGATCCGAAGAGGTACTAAACCAGCCTCCAAGTTAAGCCCATGAAGGGCTGCCCCCACTCAAACGGGTGGGGGGAAGACTTCAGTTGTTCACAGAGACCTGGCGGGAGACGATCAAAGACAGATGGGTGCTCTCCGCAGTAACTCGGGGATACAAGTTGGAGTTAAAAGAGTCTCCTCCTTCCCATTTTATGTGGTCAGTAGTGATGAGCCGAACACCCCGGGTTCGGTTCGCACCAGAACCCGCGAACGGACCGAAAGTTCGTACGAACATTAGAACCCTATTAAATACAATGGATGCGAATGTTCGAATTCTAAAGTGCTAATTATAACAACTATTATGCATGTTATTGTCCTAAAAAGGGTTTGGGAACCCGGGTTCTGCACCAGGGGACATGTATCAATGCAAAAATAAGTTTTAAAAACGGTCGTTTTTCGGGAGCAGTCATTTTAATGATGCATAAAGTGAAAAAAAAAAAGTCAAATATTCCTTTAAATATCGTACCTGGGGGGTGTCTAAAGTATGCCTGTGAAGTGCCACGTGTTTCCCGTGTTTAGAACTGTCCCTGCACAAAATGACAATTCTAAAGGAAAAAAAAAGCCATTTAAAACTGCTTGCGGCTTTAATGTAATGTCTGGTCCCGGTAATATGGATGAAAATCTTTAAGAAAAATGGCATAGCTACCCCATGACCCCCCCCCCTACCCCAGCCCATTACCAGCCCCTTTGGGTCTTGTATGGATATTAAGGGGAACCCCGCACATAAAATAAAAAAGGCCCTATATACTCTGAACAGCCGTATACAGGCGGTGCATACAAGACAGGGACTGTATGTTTGTTCTTATGTAGAATGTGTTTGTAATTTTGAACAGGTACATTGTTTAAGTGTAGCTCCAGCCCAAAAATCTATTTTTAAACTTTTTGGAAAACATAGGTAAGGGTTATCACCCCTGTAACATTTGTTTTGCTGTCTGTGCCCCTGTTCAGAACATTTCACCTCACTTTCCGTCCCAATGACAACTGTTTTTGAAATGTGGTGTTTTTCTTGAAACAAGGATTGCTGATAAAGCATCAGTACAGAGGAGACACCTTTCTCCCATATTAATTCTTACAGGAGAGAATTTTCCTTCCTAGGGGTAGATTTCCTCTCACTTCCTGTTGTCTTCTTGCGTTTGCAAGTAGGAGTCTTTTGTAAGTTGGATGTTTGAAAGTAGGGACCTGCCGTATATAATCTGCAGAAATAGGCCCCTTAGTTGGTGTTGGCACAACACTGTAAGCACTCACAGTTACTCTTGGTTGGTGCTGGAACGCCCTGCTGTCAACTATTATATCAGGAATTGTAATTACATATAATTGTTGAACAGTGGTAGTAAAAATTGGGCCTTTGATGGTGGTGCTGGTGCCACAACACTGTAAGCCCTGACAGTTACTCTTGGTGGGTGCAGCAATGGGCCCTGCTGTGAATTATTAGATCAAGAATTGTAATTGCATGCCCCTGTTGAACAGGGGCTGAAAAATTGGGCCTTTCGTGGTGGTGGTGGTGGTGGTGGTGTTGCCACAACACTGTAAGCCCTCAGAGTTACTCTTGCTTGGTGGGTGCAGGAATGGGCCCTGCTGTGAATTATTAGATCAATAATTGTAATTACATGCCCCTGTTGAACAGGGGCTGAAAAATTGGGCCTTAGGCACTGGTGGCACAACACTGCAACCCCTCACAGATACTGTACTTGGAGCACAGCAATGAGCCCTGTTGCAAAGTATTGCTTCAAAAATTGTAATGACACGCCCCTGTTAAACAGGGGCTGAAAAATTGGGCCTTAGGCACTGGTGGCACAACACTCCAACCCCTCACACATACTGTACTTGGAGCACAGCAATGAGCCCTGTTGCAAAGTATTGCTTCAAAAATTTTAATTACACGCCCCTGTTAAACAGGGGCTGAAAAATTGGGCCTTAGCCACTGGTGGCGGCACCCATAAACAAAAATGATCTTCCAAGCTATCATCATCAATCGTATCATTGAGGACTCGGAGGAGGAGGATAGCCAGTCAACATAACAGCACAGGCACTCAGCATCAGCATCAGTCTTGAAGGGATGTGACATGTTAAAATCAATTAGTCTGTTATATCAGCATCAGGTGTGTGGTAGCTGGTGGTGATCCAAGACTGGTTCATCTTGATGAAAGTCAGTCGATCAACCGAGTCGGTGGACAGGCGCACCCTGTGATCCGTGACAAATCCTCCAGCAGCACTGAATGTGCGTTCCGAAAGAACGCTGGATGCAGGACAGGCCAGTAGCTCAATTGCATACTGTGCAAGCTCTGGCCAGTGATCCATCCTCAAGACCCAGTAAGCCAGAGGATTTTCGGTGGGGAAGGTGTCCAAGTCTGACCTTGCCCCTAGATATTCCTGCACCATGTTTATCAGACGCTGGCGATGGTTGCTGGAACCGATCATACTTTGGGGCTGCGGACTAAAGAATTGTCTGAACGCATCGGTCAGACGGCCACCTTCCCCACCGCTCCTTCTTTGACTGGCCGAAGCCTCAGCAACTCGTTGTCCAGGACCAGGAGTTTGTAACCTCCCAGTCTCTGGGAACGCATTGCACAGACCTTTCTGCAAGGCCTCCCGGAGTTGTCTCATCCTCTGCTCCCTCTGCGACGGTAACATAAGGTACGCAACCTTACCCTTGTACCGTGGATCAAGGAGAGTGGCCAGCCAGTAATGGTCCCTCTCCTTGATCCGAAGAATACGAGGATCCTTCCGCAGACTTTGCAGGATCAGGGAGGCCATGCAGCGTAGGTTTGCTGAGGCATTCGCTCCGGAGTCCTCTGGGTCACTAAGGACGACATGATCCGCAGTCACCTCCTCCCAGCCACGTACAAGTCCACTGGTTTCTTGGGACTGTAAATCATCCCTAAAAGACTGCTGCTGATGATGCTGAGTGCCAGCCTCCACCTCCATGCTGACACAATCCTCCTCCTCCTCCTCCTCCTCCTCCTCTTCCTGTGCGATGGGTGGGACAGAAGGAACACTGTCTGGGTAAAGGGGGCCTTGAGAGGCAAGGAAGTCCTCCTCTTCCTGCCTCTGTTCTGCCTCAAGTGCCCTGTCCATTATTCCACGCAGCGTGTGCTCCAACAGGTGGACAAGAGGTACAGTGTCACTGATGCATGCACTGTCACTGCTCACCATCCTCGTGGCCTCCTCAAATGGTGCCAGGACAGTGCATGCATCCCTGATCATGCCCCACTGGCGTGGAGAAAAAAACCAAGCTCCCCTGACCCTGTCCTGGTGCCATAGTCGCACAGGTACTCATTGATGGCCCTCTGCTGCGTGTGCAGCCGCTGCAGCATGGCCAACGTTGAGTTCCACCTGGTGGGCATGTCACATATAAGGCGGTTCTTGGGCAGGTTCAACTCCTTTTACAGCTCAGCCAGGCGAGCACTGGCATTATAAGATCTGCGGAAATGCACACAGACTTTCCTGGCCTGCCTCAGGACATCCTGTAAGCCCGGGTACCTGCCCAAGAACCGCTGCACCACCAGGTTAAGGACATGAGCCACACAGGGCACATGGGTCAGTTGTCCCTGTCGGAGGGCGGAGAGGAGGTTGGTGCCATTGTCGCAAACCACCATTCCTGGCTTAAGCTGGCGTGGCGTCAACCACCTCTCGGCCTGGCCCTGCAGAGCAGACAGGACCTCTGCCCCAGTGTGGCTTCTGTCCCCCAAACACACCAGCGCAAGCACGGCATGGCATCTTTTTGCCTGCGTACTTGCGTAGCCCCGTGAACGGCTACGGAGCACCGCTGGTTCATAGGACAAACCACAGGAAGAGGCCATGGAGGAAGAAGAAGAGGAGGGGGTGGAGGAGAGAGGTGTGTCACAACCAGTAGTAGCATTTTGGAGGCGTGGCGGTGGGACAACCTCCAACACTACTGCACCTTGTCCTGCATCCTTCCCAGCTGCCAAAAGAGTGACCCAATGGGCCGTGAAAGAAAGGTAACGTCCCTGTCCATGCCTGCTGGACCATGAGTCAGCGGTAATATGCACCTTACCGCTGACCGCCCTGTCCAGCGAGGCCAAGACATTGCCTTCCACATGCCGGTAGAGAGCCGGAATAGCCTTCCGTGAGAAAAAGTGGCGTTTGGGAACCTGCCACTGAGGAACCGCACATTGCACAAACTCACGGAAGGGGGCCGAGTCTACCAACTGAAAAGGCAGCAGTTGAAGCGCTAGCAATTTAGCCAAGCTAGCATTCAACCGCTGGGCATGTGGATGGCTGGGAGTGAACTTCTTTCGACGGTCCAGCAGATGGGGCAGGGAAATTTGCCTGCTAGAATCGGACGTCGGTGTACTGCTAGCAGAGTGGCCGCAAGTACTTGGCTGTGACACACCTAATTCTACACCTTCATTCCTCTCAGTGCATGTTTCAGAGAGGACTGAAGTTATAGTGGGGTTGGAGATCCCAGCTGATGCGGTGCAAGGAGAGGTCCGCTTTGTTCTTTGGTGTGGGTCTTTGAGGTAGGCTTGCCAACGAGCTGCATGGCAGGTCAACATATGTCTGGTCAGGCATGTGGTACCCAAGCGGCTGATGTTTTGGCCACGCGATATACGCTTGAGACATATGTTGCAAACAGCAGCTGTGCGATCTGATGCACTAGCCTCAAAAAAGGCCCACACCAAGGAACTTTTTGAATGACGGGCAGAGGCAGCGCCCTGCACAGGCGGAGCTCTGCGGTGTGATTCCGTCGGTGTACTGCCCTTACGCTGGCCACCAAAGGGCATCCTGCCTCGTTGGAGATGTGCCTCCTCCTCATCCTCCTCCTCCTCCTCTCTCCTATTAGGCACCCATGTGGAGTCAGTGACCTCATCATCCCCTCCCTCCTCATCACTGGAGCCAATCTGGCAGTATGCTGCAGCTGCTGGAACATGACTGCCAGATTGGTGTCCTTCTTGAGCATCCCCTCTGTCTGCTCTCACCCTACTGCCTTCCTGTAGCTGGGTTTCATCATCAGACCCTTCGAAACGCTGGGCATCCTCCTGGAGCATGTACCCAACACTGTGCTCAAACAGTTCGGGGGACTCCTCAGGAGGAGGACATGGTGGGTCTAGGGAAGGAGTGACTGATGATGAGTCTGACATTGATACCAGGGAAGAGGACGCTTTGGCAGCTGCTTTGCCAGTACCCTGAGCCTGGGTGAGAGAGGATGAGGAGGAGGAGGAGGGCTTGGTCATCCACTCTACCAAGTCTTCGGCATGATGTGGCTCAACATGTCCAGCTGCCGAAAAGAAGGACAAGCGTGTCCCATGGCCATGTGCTGATGACAATGCACCGCGTCCACGACCAGCACTGTTGCCCCCAGACACAGAGCCTGCTTGCCCTCTTTTATTGCCTCCTGACTGTCTGCCTCTCCTTGTTTGCCTTCCAGACATTCTAATAGATGGCCTGCAGGGAGATGGGAAAAAAGCAATAAGGGCTACCTTCAGGTGTCCTTCTCTGTCCCTTTACTTAAGGATTTCTAAATATGGTTCAGGATGATTGCTTTTGCACAGAATAGCACAACGACAATTTCCCTGACTGTCCAAAAAACAAGGATTTCAAAGATGGTTGATGAGGAATGCTTTAGCACACTATAGCACAAGGAGAATTCACTCACTGTCCTTCCCAGTCCCTAGAAACAAGGACTTGCACAGTGAAAGAAACTGACACTCTCCCTACTGTGGGGGGGTTAGCTCGGCAGCGGGTGTGTGTGACCCCCGAGATGGGCTCCCCACACAAAAACAGGCCCAGCAAACGGAGGTTGTGGTTTTCAAAATCAAAAAGGTGCGGTTTATTTTCTATTTACAGTGACAAAACACAGCAAAGCAAAAGAAACATAAACAAAATAAATCCTGGTCAACTTGACCTCTGACTAAACATACAGGTTTCCTAACTAACAACTGGGATCAGCCTAGTGCTGTCCTAGTCCCTAAGTCCCTGGTTTTAAATGTCCAAGCAAATAGCCACACAGGCTTTGTCTCACCGCACAGGGGTTCACTCTCCCTAGACAGTCCACACAGGTCTGGTTCCAGGCATGAGCTAACATCTAATGAAGCTGGGAGTTCTTATAGAGGCCTAAATGAGCTGACAAGCTTCAGCTGGTCTCCTCATCTCTGTCTGCACGACGCCCCACACTCTCCCTAGAGGTATGAGTCATCCATGAGCCCACTAGCCTTATACAACTCTCCACCTAGTTGTATAAGTCGGCGTAAAGCCTGAATCTGGGCGAAATATATCTACCCCCCTGGATGCAACCAGGTGACTTTACCTTCCTGCTGTCACATACCCCCCCTCTTGTTTTAACCTCGGGGTTGGAACACCAGCAATCAGGCATTCATGTACTCGAGACAAAGCATCCACATTCCCCATTTGAACGCCAGGGCGATGCTTTACTGTGAAGTTGAATTCCTGGAGGGCCAGGAACCACCTATTCACTCTTCTATTTGTTTCCTTGTTTTGAGCCAATCACTTTAACGGAGCGTGATCCGTAACCATGTCAAAGTGCCTACCTAGCAGGTAGTACCGAAGGGAATCTAGAGCCCACTTCACCGCTAAACACTCCTTTTCAACGGTGGCGTAATTTACCTCATGGGACTTCAACTTCCTGCTGAGGTAAATGACTGGGTGCTCTTCCCCGTTCCAGACCTGGGACAATACTGCTCCTAACCCCACATCTGACGCATCACTTTGTACGACAAAGTCTTTAGAGAAGTCGGGTGAGTATAACACTGGCTGGCTACATAAGGCTTGTTTCAAGAATTGGAATGCTGCCTCAGCCTCGGGGGTCCATTTAATCATGACCGACCCTTTCCCCTTCGGCAGGTTGGTTAGGGGCACAGCCTTAGAAGCAAAGTGGGGAATGAATCGCCGATAATACCCAGCGATTCCCAGAAAGGCTCGTACCTGCTTCTTGCTGTTGGGACGTGGCCAACTCTGGATGGCCTCGACTTTGTTGAGTTGGGGTTTTATTACTCCCCTCCCAATGGTGTACCCAAGATATTTGGCCTCCTCCTGCCCAATGGTACACTTCTTGGGGTTAGCCGTAAACCCCGCTTCCCGAACAGAGTCCAGGACTGCTTGCACTTTTGGCAGATGTGAGGCCCAATCTGTGCTATGGACAATTATGTCATCCAGGTAAGCCGCAGCATACTTCCGATGGGGCCTCAGCATCTGGTCCATTTTCCGCTGGAATGTGGCCGGCGCATTCTGTAACCCGAACGGCATTCTTTTATATTGGAACGCCCCGTCTGGGGTTACAAATGCGGTTTTCTCTTTGGCCGACTTGGCCAGGGGGATTTGCCAATACCCTTTTGTGAGGTCAAGAGTCGTCATGTATCGGGCTGTTCCCAGCCGGTCGATCAACTCATCTATACGTGGCATGGGGTAGGTGTCAAATTTTGTAACTTTGTTCAACTGACGAAAATCGTTACAAAATCGCCAGCTCCCATCCGGTTTAGGCACCAACACAATGGGACTAGACCAATCACTTTGGGACTCCTCTATCACCCCTAAGTTCAGCATTTTCTGTACTTCCTCCCGTATTGCCTCCCGTCGGGCCTCTGGGATCTGATAGGGTTTTAACTTCACCCTTTCACCGGGCGGGGTAATGATGTCATGCTCTACCCCAGATGTTTGTCCCGGCAGCTCAGAGAATACCTCCTTGTTGCGAAGCACAAACTCCTTAACCTCCTGTTGTTGGGGTTGTGACAAGGTGGCTGCTATTCCAACCTCAGGAATCACGCAACCAGTTTGAGCTGGTGACCAAGTGTCTGCGACTAGGGACTCTCTATCCCTCCAGGCTTTCAACAGATTAACGTGATAGATCTGTTCGGGCTTTCGCCTTCCTGGTTGTCTGACCTTGTAATTCACTTCGCTCACTTTTTCCATTATCTCGTAGGGGCCTTGCCATTTGGCAAGGAATTTACTTTCAACCGTAGGGACAAGTACCAGTATCCTATCCCCCGGGGAAAAGGTACGGGTCTTGGCTCCACGGTTGTACACTCTCTGCTGTGCTACCTGCGCTTGGGCCAAATGTTCCTTCACGATGGGCATTACCTGTGCAATTCGGTCTTGCATCAGGGCGACATGCTCAATCACACTCCTGTGGGGAGAACTCTCACTTTCCCAAGTTTCCTTGGCAATATCCAACAGCCCTCTTGGGTGTCTCCCATACAGTAACTCAAAGGGGGAGAATCCCGTAGAGGATTGGGGCACCTCCCTAATAGCAAACATCAGATAAGGAAGTAGACAGTCCCAATCCTTTCCATCTCTATCCACCACTTTCTTCAACATTTGTTTTAGGGTTTTGTTGAACCTTTCAACCAGCCCATCGGTTTGGGGGTGATACACAGATGTACGTAATTGCGTCACTTTGAACAATTTACACAGCTCCTTCATAACCCGGGACATAAAGGGTGTACCTTGGTCCGTAAGCAGTTCTTTACAAATACCCACCCGGCTAAACACAAGAGATAGCTCTTTGGCTATGGTTTTGGCCGAGGTATTTCGGAGAGGGATCGCTTCTGGATAACGGGTGGCATAGTCCATTATAACTAATATGTACTGGTGCCCCCTAGCGGACTTGATTATAGGACCTACCAAATCCATGGCGATCCTCTCAAACGGGACCTCAATGATGGGTAGAGGGACCAGCGGGCTACGGAAATGTGGCATCGGGGCCGACCTCTGACACACAGGGCAGGAGGAACAATAATTTTCTATGTCCTTCATCACCCCCGGCCAATAGAATCTCTGTAATACCCTCTCTCGGGTTTTCTCTGTCCCCAGATGACCTCCAAGAATGTGCCCATGGGCCAACTCCAACACCAACTTCCTGTAAGGTTTGGGCACCACAAGCTGCTCAACGGTTTCTTCTGCCCTTTTTGCCACCCGATACAGTAGGTCCTTCTCTACGCTGAAGTATGGGTTAGTGCAGGTATTATCTGGGTTCACTAACTCGCCATCTATTTTCACTACGTTTTCCCGTGCCTTTATTAGGGCGGGGTCTTTCAACTGTTCTGTGGCAAAGTTTTCCCTGTGAACCTCAAGATCAGAAAACTCCACAGACGGTAGGTTTTCGTCTGAGGAGGTGGGCTCCTCTCCAGTTTCTTGAGTCTCCCCTGCCAATACTGATAAGGGAAATTCCGGAGAGTCCTCACCACTCTCAGGGGAGTTCTGGCTATCACATTCCTGGTACATAGGGGCACCAGTGGGGGGCTCAGGATCATCCCACAGTTCCCAGAACTTCGGAAAATCCCTTCCCACAATGGCGTCATGCGGTAACTGAGATACTAAGCCCACTGGATGAGAGAGGGTACCTTTGGGGGTCTCGAAACACACTGTAGTCACTGGATACTCTCGGGTGTCCCCATGCACACAAATAACAGCTACCTTGCTATTCCCAGAGACCTCTGTTTTAACTAACTCAGCCTTTATCAGGGTCACAAGGCTACCTGAATCCAACAATACCACAACATTTCTACCATTAACACACATTTTGCATAAATGTTTCTCAGTTCCTCGAATGGCAGTGCATGCGACTGTCGCACACAGCGACTGACGTCTGCCCGTCAGAAAGTCACACTGCATGGGTTCCTCCACAACCGGGCAATTGGCTGCAATATGTCCCGCTTGCCGGCAGCGGTAGCAAACGATCCTTCTTGCGGCCTCTTGAGCCGCTGATTTCCCAGGCTGTTCTCGCCAAACTTGGGGTAGAGCTCCCACCCTCTCACTCTCTCCACCCTCACCCCTTGGAATCCTCTTATCCGCCCCTGGGGATGGTCTGGTCTTAGGGTGGAAAGTCCGAGTGTCTCTGGAAGAGGCCGTCAGGTTCTCTGTAGCCAAGTATTTCTCCACACGATCCACAAGACCATCGGCCGTCTCTGGGTCTCCATGGCTTACCCACTTTTGGATGGCAGTAGGAAGAGCTCTCAAAAACCGATCCATTACAACACGTTCCACAATCTTTGGTGCGGACAAAGTCTCTGGCTGTAGCCACTTTCTGCTCAGGTGAATGAGATCATACATTTGAGACCTGGGGGGTTTTCCAAGCTGGAAAGTCCAGTTATGCACACGCTGAGCCCGGACAGCCTGGGTGACACCCAGCCTTGCCAATATTTCAGCTTTTAGCATCACATAGTCTTTTGCTTGGTTAGGCTCTAGGTCATAGTAAGCTTTCTGCGATTCACCAGTTAACAGAGGAGCCACCAGTCCAGCCCACTGCTCCTCAGGCCACTTTTCTCTTTCAGCGGTCCTTTCAAATGTGGTCAAAAATACCTCTGGATCATCCTCTCCAGTCATTTTTGTCAATAAACGACTCACCCCAAAGGACGCGGTATTAGTGGGACGGCTTTCCTCACTGGTCTGCGGACGTTGCTGCATTACTGCTTCCATCTGTTGTTGTAGTCTCTGCTCTTGCTTCTGCAACAGGTCTATGAAGCGGGCCTCAGATTGCTGCTGGGCTTGTTGCTGAGCCTCCAGACTCTGTTGCAAAGTTGCGTTTGTCTGCTGCTGGGCTGCAAGGCTCTGTTGATGAGCTTGCTGCTGGGCTGCGAAGTTCTTTTGCAAACCTGCATTTGTCTGCTGTTGATTGGCATTTGCTAGAGCCAGCTGCTTCAGTATCTCCTCCATGCTGGCTTAAAAAAAAAAACTGCCACTGGTTCTCCACCAACTGTGGGGGGGTTAGCTCGGCAGCGGGTGTGTGTGACCCCCGAGATGGGCTCCCCACACAAAAACAGGCCCAGCAAACGGAGGTTGTGGTTTTCAAAATCAAAAAGGTGCGGTTTATTTTCTATTTACAGTGACAAAACACAGCAAAGCAAAAGAAACATAAACAAAATAAATCCTGGTCAACTTGACCTCTGACTAAACATACAGGTTTCCTAACTAACAACTGGGATCAGCCTAGTGCTGTCCTAGTCCCTAAGTCCCTGGTTTTAAATGTCCAAGCAAATAGCCACACAGGCTTTGTCTCACCGCACAGGGGTTCACTCTCCCTAGACAGTCCACACAGGTCTGGTTCCAGGCATGAGCTAACATCTAATGAAGCTGGGAGTTCTTATAGAGGCCTAAATGAGCTGACAAGCTTCAGCTGGTCTCCTCATCTCTGTCTGCACGACGCCCCACACTCTCCCTAGAGGTATGAGTCATCCATGAGCCCACTAGCCTTATACAACTCTCCACCTAGTTGTATAAGTCGGCGTAAAGCCTGAATCTGGGCGAAATATATCTACCCCCCTGGATGCAACCAGGTGACTTTACCTTCCTGCTGTCACACTACCTACAGTTTTCTGTCCCTAGAAAAAATGTTTTTTTTAAGCACACTATAGCACAAGGAGAATTCACTCACTGTCCTTCCCAGTCCCTAGAAACAAGGACTTGCACAGTGAAAGAAACTCACACTCTCCCTACCTAGAGTTTTCTGTCCCTAGAAAAAATGTTTTTTTTAAGCACACTATAGCACAAGGAGAATTCACTCACTGTCCTTCCCAGTCCCTAGAAATAAGGACTTGCACAGTGAAAGAAACTGACACTCTCCCTACCTACAGTTTTCTGTCCCTAGAAAAAATGTTTTTTTTTAAGCACACTATAGCACAAGGAGAATTCACTCACTGTCCTTCCCAGTCCCTAGAAACAAGGACTTGCACAGTGAAAGAAACTGACACTCTCCCTACCTAGAGTTTTCTGTCCCTAGAAAAAATGTTTTTTTTAAGCACACTATAGCACAAGGAGAATTCACTCACTGTCCTTCCCAGTCCCTAGAAACAAGGACTTGCACAGTGAAAGAAACTGACACTCTCCCTACCTACAGTTTTCTGTCCCTAGAAAAAATGTTTTTTTTAAGCACACTATAGCACAAGGAGAATTCACTCACTGTCCTTCCCAGTCCCTAGAAACAAGGACTTGCACAGTGAAAGAAACTGACACTCTCCCTACCTACAGTTTTCTGTCCCTAGAAAAAATGTTTTTTTTAAGCACACTATAGCACAAGGAGAATTCACTCACTGTCCTTCCCAGTCCCTAGAAACAAGGACTTGCACAGTGAAAGAAACTGACACTCTCCCTACCTACAGTTTTCTGTCCCTAGAAAAAATGTTTTTTTTAAGCACACTATAGCACAAGGAGAATTCACTCACTGTCCTTCCCAGTCCCTAGAAACAAGGACTTGCACAGTGAAAGAAACTGACACTCTCCCTACCTACAGTTTTCTGTCCCTAGAAAAAATGCTTTTTTTAAGCACACTATAGCACAAGGAGAATTCACTCACTGTCCTTCCCAGTCCCTAGAAACAAGGACTTGCACAGTGAAAGAAACTGACACTCTCCCTACCTACAGTTTTCTGTCCCTAGAAAAAATGCTTTTTTTAAGCACACTATAGCACAAGGAGAATTCACTCACTGTCCTTCCCAGTCCCTAGAAACAAGGACTTGCACAGTGAAAGAAACTGACACTCTCCCTACCTACAGTTTTCTGTCCCTAGAAAAAAAATTTTTTTAAGCACACTATAGCACAAGGAGAATTCACTCACTGTCCTTCCCAGTCCCTAGAAACAAGGACTTGCACAGTGAAAGAAACTGACACTCTCCCTACCTACAGTTTTCTGTCCCTAGAAAAAATGATTTTTTTAAGCACACTATAGCACAAGGAGAATTCACTCACTGTCCTTCCCAGTCCCTAGAAACAAGGACTTGCACAGTGAAAGAAACTGACACTCTCCCTACCTACAGTTTTCTGTCCCTAGAAAAAATGTTTTTTTTTAAGCACACTATAGCACAAGGAGAATTCACTCACTGTCCTTCCCAGTCCCTAGAAACAAGGACTTGCACAGTGAAAGAAACTGACACTCTCCCTACCTACAGTTTTCTGTCCCTAGAAAAAATGTTTTTTTTAAGCACACTATAGCACAAGGAGAATTCACTCACTGTCCTTCCCAGTCCCTAGAAACAAGGACTTGCACAGTGAAAGAAACTGGCACTCTCCCTACCTAGAGTTTTCTGTCCCTAGAAAAAATGTTTTTTTTAAGCACACTATAGCACAAGGAGAATTCACTCACTGTCCTTCCCAGTCCCTAGAAACAAGGACTTGCACAGTGAAAGAAACTGACACTCTCCCTACCTACAGTTTTCTGTCCCTAGAAAAAATGTTTTTTTTAAGCACACTATAGCACAAGGAGAATTCACTCACTGTCCTTCCCAGTCCCTAGAAACAAGGACTTGCACAGTGAAAGAAACTGACACTCTCCCTACCTACAGTTTTCTGTCCCTAGAAAAAATGTTTTTTTTAAGCACACTATAGCACAAGGAGAATTCACTCACTGTCCTTCCCAGTCCCTAGAAACAAGGACTTGCACAGTGAAAGAAACTGACACTCTCCCTACCTACAGTTTTCTGTCCCTAGAAAAAATGTTTTTTTTAAGCACACTATAGCACAAGGAGAATTCACTCACTGTCCTTCCCAGTCCCTAGAAACAAGGACTTGCACAGTGAAAGAAACTGACACTCTCCCTACCTACAGTTTTCTGTCCCTAGAAAAAATGTTTTTTTTAAGCACACTATAGCACAAGGAGAATTCACTCACTGTCCTTCCCAGTCCCTAGAAACAAGGACTTGCACAGTGAAAGAAACTGACACTCTCCCTACCTACAGTTTTCTGTCCCTAGAAAAAATGTTTTTTTTAAGCACACTATAGCACAAGGAGAATTCACTCACTGTCCTTCCCAGTCCCTAGAAACAAGGACTTGCACAGTGAAAGAAACTGACACTCTCCCTACCTACAGTTTTCTGTCCCTAGAAAAAATGTTTTTTTTAAGCACACTATAGCACAAGGAGAATTCACTCACTGTCCTTCCCAGTCCCTAGAAACAAGGACTTGCACAGTGAAAGAAACTGACACTCTCCCTACCTACAGTTTTCTGTCCCTAGAAAAAATGTTTTTTTTAAGCACACTATAGCACAAGGAGAATTCACTCACTGTCCTTCCCAGTCCCTAGAAACAAGGACTTGCACAGTGAAAGAAACTGACACTCTCCCTACCTACAGTTTTCTGTCCCTAGAAAAAATGTTTTTTTTAAGCACACTATAGCACAAGGAGAATTCACTCACTGTCCTTCCCAGTCCCTAGAAACAAGGACTTGCACAGTGAAAGAAACTGACACTCTCCCTACCTACAGTTTTCTGTCCCTAGAAAAAATGTTTTTTTTAAGCACACTATAGCACAAGGAGAATTCACTCACTGTCCTTCCCAGTCCCTAGAAACAAGGACTTGCACAGTGAAAGAAACTGACACTCTCCCTACCTACAGTTTTCTGTCCCTAGAAAAAATGTTTTTTTTAAGCACACTATAGCACAAGGAGAATTCACTCACTGTCCTTCCCAGTCCCTAGAAACAAGGACTTGCACAGTGAAAGAAACTGACACTCTCCCTACCTACAGTTTTCTGTCCCTAGAAAAAATGTTTTTTTTAAGCACACTATAGCACAAGGAGAATTCACTCACTGTTCTTCCCAGTCCCTAGAAACAAGGACTTGCACAGTGAAAGAAACTGACACTCTCCCTACCTACAGTTTTCTGTCCCTAGAAAAAATGTTTTTTTTAAGCACACTATAGCACAAGGAGAATTCACTCACTGTCCTTCCCAGTCCCTAGAAACAAGGACTTGCACAGTGAAAGAAACTGACACTCTCCCTACCTACAGTTTTCTGTCCCTAGAAAAAATGTTTTTTTTAAGCACACTATAGCACAAGGAGAATTCACTCACTGTCCTTCCCAGTCCCTAGAAACAAGGACTTGCACAGTGAAAGAAACTGACACTCTCCCTACCTACAGTTTTCTGTCCCTAGAAAAAATGTTTTTTTTAAGCACACTATAGCACAAGGAGAATTCACTCACTGTCCTTCCCAGTCCCTAGAAACAAGGACTTGCACAGTGAAAGAAACTGACACTCTCCCTACCTACAGTTTTCTGTCCCTAGAAAAAATGTTTTTTTTAAGCACACTATAGCACAAGGAGAATTCACTCACTGTCCTTCCCAGTCCCTAGAAACAAGGACTTGCACAGTGAAAGAAACTGACACTCTCCCTACCTACAGTTTTCTGTCCCTAGAAAAAATGTTTTTTTTAAGCACACTATAGCACAAGGAGAATTCACTCACTGTCCTTCCCAGTCCCTAGAAACAAGGACTTGCACAGTGAAAGAAACTGACACTCTCCCTACCTACAGTTTTCTGTCCCTAGAAAAAATGCTTTTTTTAAGCACACTATAGCACAAGGAGAATTCACTCACTGTCCTTCCCAGTCCCTAGAAACAAGGACTTGCACAGTGAAAGAAACTGACACTCTCCCTACCTACAGTTTTCTGTCCCTAGAAAAAAATTTTTTTTAAGCACACTATAGCACAAGGAGAATTCACTCACTGTCCTTCCCAGTCCCTAGAAACAAGGACTTGCACAGTGAAAGAAACTGACACTCTCCCTACCTACAGTTTTCTGTCCCTAGAAAAAATGATTTTTTTAAGCACACTATAGCACAAGGAGAATTCACTCACTGTCCTTCCCAGTCCCTAGAAACAAGGACTTGCACAGTGAAAGAAACTGACACTCTCCCTACCTACAGTTTTCTGTCCCTAGAAAAAATGTTTTTTTTTAAGCACACTATAGCACAAGGAGAATTCACTCACTGTCCTTCCCAGTCCCTAGAAACAAGGACTTGCACAGTGAAAGAAACTGACACTCTCCCTACCTACAGTTTTCTGTCCCTAGAAAAAATGTTTTTTTTAAGCACACTATAGCACAAGCACAAAACACACTGACACTCTCCCTACCTATCCTTCTCTTTCCCTAAACTAAAGGAATCCAGGTTAAGCAAGAAAGAAATAAAAGTCACTGTCCCTGCCTATGCTGCTCTTTCCCTGCTCCGGAACACACTACACTAGGCCGCCGTGCTGGCGGCCTTTTATAGTGTGGGGCGTGTACTAAACACCCTCAGCAATAATTGGCCACAGGCATCCTGCCTGTGGCCAATCATTGCTCTCCTCGCTGCCGGCGCTGTGATTGGCCAAGCATGCGGGGTCACAGTGCATGCTTGGCCAATCACAGCGCCTGGATGACACTGCGATGGCGTAGTGCATTGTGGGCCATTCGCGTCACTCGAATTTGGCGCGAACGGCCCAAATCGTTCGATCTTCGTCGAACGATCGAACAGCCGATGTTCGAGTCGAACGTATGTTCGACTCGAACACGAAGCTCATCCCTAGTGGTCAGGCATGCCAAAAGACCCTCTGAAAAGAAGGTGTCTCCTAGTGGCGTTAGAACAACTATTGCTCCAAGGAGTAATTATGGAGGTTCCTATGGAAGAGTGGGGGTTGAGTTTCTACTCAAACCTTTTCACAGTCCCGAAACCAAACGGGGACATAAGACCCATATTGGACCTAAAGAGTCTAAACAAATTTCTAAACGTCCTTCCGGATGGAGTCGATCCGATCGGTCACCGCTGCCCTACAGGGGGAGGAATGGTTAGCCTCGATCGACATCAAAGATGCTTACTTGCATTCCCATCTTTCCAGGTCATCAAAAATTTCTACGCTTTGCAGTAGAAGGGCGCCATTTTCAGTTCAGAGCCTTACCATTCGGTCTGGCCACAGCACCACGAGTGTTCACAAAAATTCTGGCCCCACTGTTGGCCGATCTAAGAACACGAGGTGTAACGATAATGGCATACCTAGACGACCTGTTGTTGATAGACCACTCAGTTGCCAAGCTAGAAGTGGTAATTGTCGATACAATCAAGTATCTAGAATCTCACGGTTGGGTCATCAACCTGGACAAGTCAGCCCTACAGCCAGTGAAAAACCTGGTATCTAGGGCTACGGCTGGATTCAGACCAGAGGAGGATTTTCCTACCTCAAGACAAAGTATCCTCTTTGAGGGACTTGGTCCGCCTACTTTGTGCAAAAAGACAGCCGTCCATATGCCTGTGCATGAGGCTGCTAGGAAAGATGGTAGCATCATTCGAAGCTGTGCCATACGCCCAATTCCACTCAAGGAATTTACAGAGGGCCATATTGTCAGCCTGGAACGGAAAAATTCAGGCTCTAGACTTCCCGATGGCTTTGTCCCCTTCCGTTCGGAAGAGTCTCTGCTGGTGGTTGATCCCCCAGAATCTCCAGAAGGGAAAACCCTTCAGTCCGATATCCTGGAAGGTGGTCACTACAGATGCCAGCCTTATAGGCTGGGGGGCAGTACTGGAGCAATGGTCTCTCCAGGGCAGATGGTCAAATGTAGTAAAAACCCTGCCCATCAATCTCTTACAGATACGAGCAGCCCGGTATGCCCTAGTAGCCTGGGCATCCAGACTCCAAGGGTCCCCTGTCAGAATTCAATCAGACAATGCCACAGCAGTGGCATATATCAATCATCAGGGAGGCACCAGGAGTTGTGCAGCCCAGAGGGAAGTAAGTCACATCCTGGAATGGGCAGAAAAGCATGTCCCATGTATGTCAGCTGTCTTCATTCCAGGGGTGGAGAATTGGAAGGCGGACTTTCTAAGTCGCCAACAGTTATGCCCAGGGGAATGGTCCCTTCATCCCGAGGTCTTCCGAGCAATATGTCAGCGGTGGGGAACACCGGATGTAGATCTGCTAGCATCCAGATTCAACGCAAAGGTGGACAGATTTGTCTCCCGGACAAGGGATCCCCTCGCTTGCGGCTCGGATGCTCTGGTGTTCCCTTGGAATCAGTTCAGACTGATATATGCATTCCCTCCGCTACAATTGTTGCCTCGACTCCTTCGCAGAGTCAGGTTGGAAAAGAAGCGGGTGATCTTGGTGGCTCTAGCGTGGCCCCGAAGGGCCTGGTACGCGGAGATCATCAAAATGTCTGTGGGGAGTCCTTGGACCCTTCCACGTCGTCCGGACCTGCTTTCGCAAGGGCCGATATACCACCCTTCCTTACTAACTCTAAGTTTAACGGCCTGGCTATTGAATCCCACATCCTAAAGAAGAGAGGTCTCTCTAACTCTGTGGTATCAACTATAATCAATGCCAGGAAGCCTGTATCCAGGCAGATCTACTATAGAGTTTGGAAGGCGTACATCACTTGGTGCGAGGCCAGAAAGTGGCATCCACGTAAGTACGTTATAGGCAGAATTCTGGACTTCCTACAGTGGGCTGTAGACAGGAAGTTTGCCTTAAGTACTATCAGGGGTCAGGTTTCGGCCTTATCAATACTATTTCAAAGGCCCCTGGCTATGCATTCACTTGTCAAATCCTTTATGCAAGGGGTGACTCGTATTATTCCACCGATTAAAGCTCCCATATGTCCATGGGATCTAAATTTGGTTCTGTCGGTTCTGCAGAAGCAGCCATTTGAACCTTTGCGGCACATTTCCTTGGTTCTACTCACCAGAAAATTGATATTTTTAGTAGCCATATGCTCGGCTAGAAGAGTGTCGGAATTAGCCGCCATGTCCTGTAAAGAGCCATGTCTGGTTATTCATGAGGACAGAGTAGTATTACGTCCTCACCCAGCCTTTCTTCCTAAGGTGGTATCGAGGTTTCACTTGAACCAGGATGTGGTTCTTCCTTCTTTTTCCCCAAACCGAGCTCGGTAGAGGAAAAGTTATTGCATTCTTTGAAGGTAGTAAGAGCAGTTAAAGCTTATCTAAAGGCCACTGCTCAGATTCGTAGAACGGATTCTTTGTTTGTTCTGCCGGAAGGCCCCAGAAAGGGTCAGGCAGCATCAAAATCTACTTTAGCCAAGTGGATTCGACAGGTCATAATACAAGCCTATGGCTTGAGAAGTAGACCGCCTCCTTTCAAAGTTAGGGCGCACTCCACGAGAGCAGTTGGAACTTCATGGGCAGTGCATCACCAGGCCTCCCTGGCTCAAATTTGTAAGGCCGCAACATGGTCTTCAGTACACACGTTTACTAGGTTCTACCAGGTGGACGTTAGAAGTCAGGAGGATGTCGCCTTTGGGCGCAGTGTGTTGCAGGCCGCAAAAGATCCTCATGCCTGATGGCGCCCAGCTTATGTATGGTGTATCCCCCCCCTCATTTGGCATTGCTTTGGGACGTCCCACATAGTAATGACTATGCCGCTCTGTGTCCCGTGATGTATGAACAAGAAAGTAGGATTTTTAAAACAGCTTACCTGTAAAATCCTTTTCTTGGAGTACATCACGGGACACAGAGCTCCCACCCCTCTTTTGGGGACACGTATTGCTTTGCTACAAAACTGAGGTGCTCCCGGATGGGAGGGGCTTATATAGGGGAGGGTACTTCCTGTTTTGGAAGTTGCCAGTGCCAGCACCTGAAGGTAATTCTATATAACCCACATAGTAATGACTATGCCGCTCTGTGTCCCGTGATGTACTCCAAGAAAATAGGATTTTTATAACAGCTTACCTGTAAAATCCTTTTCTTGGAGTACATCACGGGACACAGAGCGACATAGTCATTACTAATGGGTTATATAGATACCGTCAGGTGCTGGCACTGGCAACTTCCAAAACCGGAAGTACCCTCCCCTATATAAGCCCCTCCCATCCGGGAGCACCTCAGTTTTGTAGCAAAGCAATAAGTGTCCCTAAAGAGGGGCGGGAGCTCTGTGTCCCGTGATGTACTCCAAGAAAAGGATTTTACAGGTAAGCTGTTATAAAAATCCTATTTTCTTTCTCGTACATCACGGGACACAGAGCGACATAGTCATTACTAATGGGATGTCCTAAAGCAATGCCAAATGAGGGGGGGGATACACCATATATAAGCTGAGCGCTATCAGACATGAGGATCTTTTGCGGCCTGCAACACACTGCGCCCAAAGGCGACATCCTCCTGACTTCTAACGTCCACCTGGTAGAACCTAGTAAACGTGTGAACCGAAGACCATGTTGCGGCCTTACAGATTTGAGCCAGGGAGGCCTGGTGATGCACTGCCCATGAAGTTCCAACTGCTCTCGTGGAGTGCGCCCTAACTTTGAACGGAGGCGGTCTACTTCTCAAGCCATAGGCTTGTATTATGACCTGTCGAATCCGCTTGGCTAAAGTAGATTTTGACGCTGCCTGACCCTTTCTGGGGCCTTCCGGCAGAATAAACAAAGTATCCGTTCTGCGAATCTGAGCAGTGGCTTTTAGATAAGCTTTAACTGCTCTTACTACATCCAAAGAATGCAATAACTTTTCCTCTACCGAAGTAGGTCTGGGGAAAAAAGAAGGAAGAACCACATCTTGGTTCAAATGAAAACTCGATACCACCTTAGGAAGAAAGGCTGGATGAGGACGTAACACTACTCTGTCCTTATGGATAACCAGATATGGCTCCTTACAGGACATAGCTGCTAATTCCGATACTCTTTTAGCCGAACAAAATGGCTACTAGAAAAATCAATTTCCTGGTGAGAAGCACCAAGGAAATATGCTGTAATGGTTCAAATGGTTGTTTCTGTAGAACCGACAGAACCAAGTTTAGATCCCATGGACATATGGGAATATTAACCGGAGGACTAATACGCATCACTCCTTGTATAAAGGCCTTGACTAGTGAATGCGAAGCCAAGGGCCTTTGAAAAAATATTGACAAGGCCGAAATCTGACCCTTGATAGTACTCAAGGCAAGCTTCCTATCTACAGCCCATTGTAGGAAGTCCAGAATCCTACCTATTACGTATTTACGTGGATGCCATTTCCTGGCCTCACACCAGGCGATGTACGCCTTCCAGATTCTATAGTAGATCTGCCTGGATACCGGTTTCCTGGCATTGATCATGGTAGACACCACAGCATTAGAGAGCCCTCTCTTTTTTAGAATGTGGGCTTCAATAGCCAGGCCGTCAAACCTAGGGCTGGTAAGGAAGGGTGGTATATTGGTCCCTGCGAAAGCAGGTCCGGACGATGTGGGAGGGTCCAAGGACTCCCCACAGACATTTTTACAATCTCCGCGTACCATGCTCTTCGGGGCCACGCTGGAGCCACCAGAATCACTGGTTTCTTTTCTACCCTGATTCTGCGGAGTAATCGAGGTAACAATTGTGGCGGTGGGAATGCATATATCAGCTTGAACTGATCCCAAGGGAACACTAGGGCATCCGAGCCGCAAGCTAGGGGATCCCTTGTCCAAGAGACAAACCTGTCCACCTTTGCGTTGAATCTGGATGCTAGCAGATCTACATCCGGTGTTCCCCACCGCTGACATATTGTCCGAAAAACCTCGGGATGAAGGGACCATTCCCCTGGGCATAATTGTTGGCGACTTAGAAAGTCCGCCTTCCAATTCTCCACCCCTGGAATGAATACCGCAGATATGGCTGGGACATATCTTTCTGCCCATCTCAGGATGTAATTTACCTCCCTTTGGGCTGCACGACTCCTGGTGCCCCCCTGACGATTGATATATGCCACTGCTGTGGCATTGTCTGATTGAATTCTGACAGGGGACCCTTGGAGTTTGGATGTCCATGCTACTAGGGCATACTGGGCTGCTCGTATCTCCAAGAGATTGATGGGCAGGGCCTTTTCTGCATCCGACCATCTGCCCTGGAGAGACCATTGCTCCAGTACTGCTCCCCAGCCTATAAGGCTGGCATCTGTAGTGACCACCTTCCAAGAAATCGGACTGAAGGATTTCCTTTTTTCCAGATTCTGGGGAACCAACCACCAACGGAGGCTCTTGCGAACGGAAGGGGACAAGGACATTGTAAGTCTAGGGCCTGAACTTTTTTGTTCCAGGCTGACAGTATGGCCCCTTGCAAATTCCTTGAATGGAATTGACCGTAGGGTACTGCTTCGAATGATGCCACCATCTTTCCCAGCAGCCTCATATACAGGCGTATGGACGGCTGTCTTTTTTGTACCCACTAAGTGGATCAAATCTTTCAAAGACAACACCTTTCCTCGAGGCAAGAATATTTTTCTCTGGCCTGAATCCAACCTTAGCCCCAAGTATTCCAGACTTTTGACTGGTTTTTAGGGGTGACTTGTCTCGGTTGATAATCCAACCGTGAGATTCCAGATACTTGATTGTCTTGTGAACGACCACGTCTAGTTTTTTCACTGAGTGGTCTATCAGCAACAAGTCATCTAGATATGCCATTATCATTACACCTTGTGTTCTTAGATTGGCCAATAAAGGGCCAGAATTTTTGTAAACACTCGTGGTGCTGTGGCCAAACCGAAGGGTAAGGCTCTGAACTGAAAATGGCGCCCTTCTACTGCAAAGCGTAGAAATTTTTGGTGGACTGGAAAGATGGGAATGCGCAAATAAGCATCTTTGATGTCGATCGCGGCTAACCAATCCTCCCCTTGTAGGGCAGTGGCCACCGATCGGATTGACTCCATTGGAAAGTCCTGATATACAGGAATTTGTATAGCCCTTTTAGAATTAATATGGGCCTCCCGTCCGCGTTTGCTTCGGGACTGTAAAGAGGTTTGAGTAAAACCCGAACCCTCATTCTTCCAGGGGAACCTCCATAATTACTCCTTGGAGCAATAGTTGTTCTAGTGCCAACAGGAGGGACTCTCTCTTCCGGGGTTCCCTTGGCACGTTTGACCTCAAAAAATGGGAAGGAGGAGAGTCTTTTAACTCCAAACTGTATCCCAAACATACTGCGGAGAGCACCTATCTGTCTTGATCGTGTCCCGCCAGGTCTCTTGCGAACAACTGGAGTCCTCCCCCCACCCGACTGAGTGGGGGCTTCAATGAATTTAACTTTGGGGGAGGTTTTGTACCTCCCCTGACCCAGGGTTTCTCATTACCCTGCTATTGTCCCTGTTTTTTACCCCCGGGAATTGACCGAGGAGGCCGTCGGAACTGTTACACAGCCGATGCCCCAGGGACTGGAGAAGCAGGCCTCTTAAAGAGGGACCTCTAACTCTGTTTTTAACCGGCAAGAGCGTATTTTTACCGCTGGAAATTTTCTGGATGTATTTGTCCAGGTTTTCCCTGAATAAGCGTTCACCATGAAATGGGACGCTAACCAGCCATTCTTTACAGGGAGCTTCAGCAGACCAGTTTTTGAGCCATAGGAGCCTACGCATATGTACTATAGACAGCGTAAGGCGGGAGGCCTGATGGACTGAATCCTTTATGGCGTCAACCGCAAAGCCTAAGGCTCTAGGTAGATCAGCTAGGGCAAAGCCTGCTGATCTGTCAAGTCCCTCAAGACCTGTTTCAACTGATCCTTCACTGCTTAGCAGACCCCAATAGCTGCTACTGCTGGTTGTGTCACCAAGCTTGCTGTAGAAAGAAGCAGATTTTCATAAGGACTCCAATCTTTTATCTATTGGGTTCTTGAACATTTGGACATTATCCACTGGACATGTCAGTGATTTATACATACAAGAGATGGCTGCGTCCACTGTAGGGACCTTCCATTTCTTTTTTTTTTTTTGATGAACTTATCCTCCATGGGATAGACCACCGGAAATCTCTTGGGGGAATAAATATTTTCTCAGGACGTTCCCAATCCTGGTAAATGAGCCCTTTCAGTAAAGGGTGAAGTGGAAAAGAACAGACAGTCTGGGGCTTCTAGCGACCCCAACGAGGATACAGTAGTGGTTGATGGTTCCGCAAGGTGCATTTTTAAATGCTGATCGGACCATGTTAGTCAGAGACTGAACCCATAATCTTTCAGCTTGAGATGCTGAGAAAAGGTTCCCCCACTGTTGATTCCTCTATAACAGAATCAACCTCATCCTGATCCCCTTCAGGCAGGTTGATCCCTGTATGGGACTGTTGCTCTGCTAACAGGCACTCTGAAGGAGGAGACGGAGATCGAGCGTGCTTTCCCTGACAGGGAGGCAGCGATAAATGTTGACAATCTCTCTCTAATCCTCCCAGAGCTGAGGAAAAAACCTCCTCTGTTACATACACAGGAGCAGGTGAACTGAGGACAGCCACAGTACCAAGTACCCCTGCGGGGTCTCTACGGTCACTTACCTCTGAACTTCAGGGGAGACTGGTGCAGCAGAAGTATGCCCAAGATCCTCCGAGCCCGATGAGACCCCTTTCGCTTCCTGGAAGATTCAGTTCCGGAGCTTCTGGACGGCATATTCCTAAGCCTAAAGCTGAGGTATTCCAGCCGTAATACACCACTTTTACTGAGAATAGTCTAGCACAATTGCTGCTATATCACAGTTGGTGTCTACTAATGTGCCTTTCTAGGGGATGCCTGTATCAACCGCTTGCTGTATGCCTTTAAATGTTGCCAGCTCTGTCTCTGTACTTCATAGCCAGCTCACTACAATATTGTGGTTTTTTTAAAACTGCTGGGACGCCCGCACATGCGCAGAAGCGCTGCGGCGCGCACAGAGCGTCATCCCCCAGGCTCCGCCCCCTTTCCCGGCTCACCTCTATATATAGAGGCGCGTGCACGCGCACGCGCGCGGCCACGTGCGCCCTCGGCGCTAATTTCAAAAAATGGTAACAAGGGACAGGAGCCAGGGCCCCTCTTTGCCGCAGGCCGGGGGATGGACGAGCACTGCAACATGGCAGAGGAAGCAGTTTCCTATAAGAGAACTCACCATCTGCCTGGACTTTGCTCTGCTGAGAAGAAGCTAGTCCACATGACAAGAAAACATTCCACAGCGGCCTCTAGTGGACAAACACAGGTACCGCAGTCTAATATATTAAATATATATATAAAAAACTTTTTTTTTTTTTTTTTTCTTGACCACCATTAAAAATTATTACATTTTTTTAGTAGTTACAGGCATGCACAGAATTTTGCGGGAATACCATTAGGTAACAGACAGAAAGACAAATTAGGCTTGGGGGTCCCCCAATAGAACCAAGTTCCTGGGAGCCCCCACTTACCTGTTCCCCGCCGCAGGACTTTGTTTTGGTCCACAAAAGCCCAAACTTCACCTATCACGGCAGGCATTGTAATCAAACCTTCAGGGACCGGGTTCCCAAGGATTCCACTCCCCTGGACCTGTATAGCACCCTGCACAGAAAACATCTTGGTCGTGGGTATGACCAGAGCTCTGGATCCCAGGGTCCAGCTCTCCTAAGAGAAGCATTACAGGCAAAACCTTGCTCTTCTCTGCAAGGCCCGGGTACCGACCGTTTAGCTATGAAGCTTTTTTGGTCGGATCCGGAATAGCTTACTGAGGCCCAAAAGAACCTGTACGCAAGCTCAGTGAAAAACACATGTTTCTTCTTGGCCAACACCTTAGACACTGGCAAAAAACTGAGGTGCTCCCGGATGGGAGGGGCTTATATAGGGGAGGGTACTTCCGGTTTTGGAAGTTGCCAGTGCCAGCACCTGACGGTATCTATATAACCCATTAGTAATGACTATGTCGCTCTGTGTCCCGTGATGTACGAGAAAGAAAAGGATTTTACAGGTAAGCTGTTTTAAAAATCCTACTTTTCACACTTTTTGTTTACATGAAAACATTTTTTTTTTTTGCAAGAAAATTATGTTGAACCCCCAAACATTATATATATTTTTAAAGCAAAGGCCCTACAGATTAAAATGGTGGGTGTTGCAATTTTTTTTTCTACACAGTATTTGCGCAGCGATTCTTCAAACGCATTTTTTGGGGAAAAAATACACTTTTTTTAATTTTAATGCACTAAAACACACTATATTGCCCAAATGTTTGATGAAATAAAAAAGATGATCTTAGGCCGAGTACATAGATACCAAACACGACATGCTTTAAAATTTCGCACAAACGCGCATTGGCGACAAACTACATACATTTTTAAAAGCCTTTAAAAGCCTTTACAGGTTACGCCGTTAGATTTACAGAGGAGATCTACTGCTAAAATTACTGCCCTCGATCTGACCTTCGCGGTGATACCTCACATGCATGGTGCAATTTCTGTTTACATATGACGCCAGACCGACGCTTGCGTTCGCCATTGGGCAAGAGCAGGGCAGGACAGGGGTGCTTTTTTATTATTTTTTTATTATTAATTTTGCTTTTTTATTTTATTTTTAAACTGTTGCTTCCATATTTATTTGTTATCATTTTTATTGTTATCTCAGGGAATGTAAATATCCCCTATGATAGCAATAGGTAGTGACAGGTACTCTTTTTTGAAAAAACTGGGGTCTATTGGACCCTAGATCTTTCCTCTGCCCTCAAAGCATCTGACCACACCAAGATCGGTGTGTTAAAATGCTTTCTCAATTTCCCAATGGCGCTTTTTATATCCGGGGGGGGGACATTCCCTCCCACTGCTTGTAAAAGCAGTCCAGAGGCTAATTAGCCACTAGGATTGCTTTTACATGAAAGCCGGCCGCTGGCTGAAAAGAATGATACCGAGATGATACCTAAACCCACAGGCATCATTCTGGTATAAACATTCAAAGTCCAGCAACATACCAGTACGTTGCTGGTCCTTGTTGGACATGTATTGTAATCTTTTTTTTCATGCAGCCTGTTGGCTGAACGAAAAAAAAAGATTGATCGGTGGGTATGCCCACTATTAGAATACCGCCCTTCATCCACCCACTTCTAATGATGGGCATACATGCACCATTTATATATGCTGAAGCATGGGGGCATCTTCCCGCAAAAGTTATGCCGCGTACACATGGTCAGACTTTTCCACGGGCAAGCCTCCGTCGGAATTTCGACCGTATGTACGCGGCATTAGGAGCAAAATCGCTCCTCCGCCCCTGCTGCCCCAATGCTTCGGCATATATGCTTTTTTTTTTTAACTGTGGTGGTGAAATCACCTCCTACAGCACTGGAGTCGCAGGGATCAGGCCTGTCTCTGCGAACGCTGCAGTTATGTGTGTTGTGTTTTGTAAGTGACAGTGATCGATCGATACTGCACTTGGGTGGCCTGGCTGGACAGAGGGGCAAAACGCAGGTGCTAGCAGGTATCTGGGCTGATCCCGCTAACACTGCGTTTTTGGGAACCCTAAACTGCTGGGGACGCTAGTATAGATCTGATCAGATCAGATATTGATCTGTTCAGATACTATACCACTAAGGGGGGTGTATGCTTAACGCGTGGGTGTTAGCGCTACTGGCACTAACCTGACGCTGCCTGGGGTGTGACGCAGACCCTCTCTGACGCTAAAACCTAATTGATATCACCCGCCGGGCGATCAGGGGGTTAAACCTTTATTGGGTTATATACGGCGGGTGCCCTGACACTATAAAAAGCAAACTAACTAACCAGCGTCACCCGTAACACTTATATGGTGATTACTGGTGAAAGGGTTAACTAGGGGCAATTAGGGGGTTAAAACCTTTATTAGGTAATATATGGGGGTACCTGACGCTATATAAAAACCTGACGGCGAACCTAAAAAAAAATTACTGGCTACCTATCGGCATCACCGACACTAAGACAACGATCATAAAAACGATCGCTTAGCGACAGTGGTGATAGGGGGTGAAAGGGTTACCTGGGGGCGATCAGGGGGTTAAACCTTTATTAGATAATATATGGGGGTGTGTAGAAAAAATAATTAGGGGGCGCTAATAAGTGCAAGTAAAAAACCAATAGTGATAAATTAGTTATACATGTACCAATACCTCAATTTATATAAATGCAATATTGAATACTGTATATACGTGTCCCAATATATTATATAGACAAAAGTTCACCAGAAGAAATGTCCAAAATTTGCTGCTGAAAAAGAAATCAAGTTTTCATGTGACTCCAATACTCAGTGCTGACAACTCAGTGCTGACAATCAAAAACTTGAAGTGATGTAAATTGTGCTCCTTCACCAAGGAAAAACGTACACCCAACGTGCTGTAGTAAATCCTGCTTACCAGAGGTAGTTGACCACTTTAACTAAAAAGTAGGTCAAAATCGCTTGTACAGGGTAGTGCCTGTCCACATGGATTGGACCTAGAAAAAATCCTTCCTCCTCATAAAGCCATGACCGGAAAATTAAGATGGAAACATTCCATAGTGTAAAACTGTTTTTTAATTCGTATAAAAAACATAAAAAGAGCCAAATGGCTACTCACATTCACAAGTGCCTATTCCCGGCACTGGGGCTGCAGGCTCTCAGAGGAATTGAATGGGAAAGTCCGCTGCGATCAGTCCACTTACATGGACGGCGTGCGTTCCACCTCCCTCCTTCCGCTAGCCACACAGGCCGGATGTGGGCGTAAAAAACACGTGACCAGATACCGCCTCGACGTACGTTTCGTAGGACACTACGTCATCAGGAAGCGTCTATATATGGGGGTACCTGACGCTATAAAAACCTGCGGCGAACCTAAAAAAAATTACTGGCTACCGATCTGCATCACCGACGCTAAGACAGCGATCAGAAAAATGATCGCTTAGCGACAGTGGTGATAGGGGGTGAAAGGGTTACCTGGGGGGCGATCAAGGGGGTTAAACCTTTATTAGGTAATATATGGGGGTACCTGACACTATAAAAACCTGCGGCGAACCTAAAAAAAATTACTGGCTACCGATCTGCATCACCGACGCTAAGACAGCGATCAGAAAAATGATCGCTTAGCGACAGTGGTGATAGGGGTGAAAGGGTTACCTGGGGGGCGATCAAGGGGGTTAAACCTTTATTAGGTAATATATCGGGGTACCTGACGCTATAAAAACCTGCGGCGAACCTAAAAAAAATTACTGGCTACCGATCTGCATCACCGACGCTAAGACAGCGATCAGAAAAATTATCGCTTAGCGACAGTGGTGATAGGGGGTGAAAGGGTTATCTGGGGGGCGATCAAGGGGGTTAAACCTTTATTAGGTAATATATGGGGGTACCCGATGCTATAAAAACCTGCGGCGAACCTAAAAAAATTACTGGCTACCGATCAGCATCACCGACGCTAAGACATCGATCAGAAAAATGATCGCTTAGCGACGGCGGTGCTAGGGGGTGAAAGGGTTATCTGGGGGGTGATCAGGGGGTTAAACCTTTATTAGGGGGGGTTAGGGGGCTACACTGGACCTAAAACTAAATGTAGTGACACTTTTACAGTCACAAATGTCACTGATTGCAGTGATCACTAAATAAATGGTCACTGCAATCAGTGACACTGTGACTGGGGGCTGGGGGGTGATCTGGGGGGCCTGGGGGGGCGATTTATGTGCCTATGTGTCCTGGTGTCAGTGTGCTGTTTTGTGCACTAACCTGCATCTTCTCCTGTACGGCGCTCGGTATATGTGAGCGCCGCAGGAGAGATGACATCACTTCCTCCTGCCTGTGTAAACAGTACACAGGCAGGGGAAGCTCTCTCATTCGCCGGGAGCGATCAAGAGGGGGGGGCCGGAATCGAACGGCCGTCTCCTCATGCCGGATCGCTCCCGAAGGTAAAACGACCACCCACTGTAAAGAAGGGGGGTCCGATCGGACCCCCCAACTATACAAAGGCAGTCACGTAGATATACGTGATTCTGCCTGTCGGTGCCATTCTGCCGACGTATATTTACAGTGGGCGGTCGTTAAGTGGTTAACCACTTCCATACCGGGCATTTTCACCCCCTCCTGCCCAGGCCAATTTTTAGCTTTGAGCACTGTCACAACTTGAATAAGAATTGCGCGGTCATGCTACGTTGTACCCAAATTAATTTAGATAAAAAATTTTCCCTACAAATAGAGCTTTCTTTTGGTGGTATTTGATTACCTCTGCGTTTTTTATTTTTTTTGCGCTATAAACAAAAAAAGAGCGACAATTAAAAAAAAAAAAAAACACAATATTTATTACTTTTTGCTATAATAAATATCCCATTTTTTCTTTTGAATTTTTTTTTTCCTCAGTTTAGGCCAATATGTATTCTACATATTTTTGGTAAAAAAAAAAAAAAATCCCAATAAGCGTATATTGATTGGATTGCGCGAAAGTTATAGCGTCTACAAAATAGGGGATAGAATTATGGCATTTTTATTATTTTTTTATCTTTTACTAGTAATGGCGGCGATCTGCGATATTTATCGTGACTGTGACATTGCGGCGGACATATTGGACACTTTTTGACACTCTTTTGGGACCATTCACATTTATACAGCGATCCGTACTATAAAAATGCATTGATTACTGTAAAAATGTGACTGGCAGGGAAGGGGTTAACACTAGAGGGCGAACGAGGGGTTAAATATGTTACATAGGGAGTGATTCTAACTGTAGGGGGAGGGGACTTACAAGGGGAGGAGACCGATCTGTGTTCCTCTGTAAAGGGAACACACAGATCGATCTCCTCTCACCTGACAGGACATGGATCTGTGTGTTTACACACACAGATCCACGTCCCCGCTCAGTGACGAGCAATCGCAGGTGCCCGGCGGACATCGTGGCTGCCGGGCACGTGCATCCGGTCCCCAGTGATGCGGCGAGTGTGCGCGCACGCCACCGACGGCGCGTGTGCACTCTCCACACTGCAGGGAATCCCAGGGCGTCATATGACGGCCGCCCGGAGGGACGAAGGGTTCCTGCGGCCATTATATGACTATACGGCGGGCGGGAAGTGGTTAAAATCACACTGGGCATACCATGTCTGGAGGTGAAAATGCTGAAAGAGGCTTTTACCCACTCTGTATCAGTACACCTATGGTGCCTTGAAAAAATATTCATACCCCCTTGAAATTTTCCACATTTTGTCATGTTACAAACAAAAACGTAAATGTATTTTATTGGGCTTTTATATGATAGACCAACACAAAGTGGCACATAATTATAAAAAGGAAGGAAAATGATAAATGGTTTTCAATTTTTTTTTACAAATAAATATGTGAAGTGTAGCGTGCATTTGTATTCAGCCCCAACCCCCCTGCAATTACAGCTGCAAGTCTTTTTTGGTATGTCTCTAACAGCTTTGCACATGTAGAGAGTGAATTTTTTGCCCATTCTTCTTTGCAAAATAGCTCAAGCTCTGTCAGATTGGATGAAGAATGTCTCTGAACAGCAATTTCCAAGTCTTGCCACAGACTCTCAATTGGATTCAGGTCTGGACTTTGACTGGGCCATTCTAACACATGAATATGCTTTGATTAAAACCATTCCATTGTAGCTCTGGCTGTATGTTTAGGGTGGTTGTCCTGCTGGAAGGTGAACCTCCACCCCAGTCTCAAGTCTTTTGCAGACTCTAACAGGTTTTCTTCTAAGATTGCCCTGTATTTGGCTCCCTCCATCTTCCCATCAACTCTGACCAGCTTCCCTATCCTTTCTGAAGAAAAGCATCCCCACAACATGATGCTGCCACCACCATGTTTCACGGTGGGGATGGTGTGTTCAGGGGGATGTGCAGTGTTAGTTTTTCACCACATATAGTGTTTTGCTTTTAGGCCAAAAGTTCAATTTTGGTCTCATCTGAGCAGAGCACCTTCTTCCACATGTTTGCTGTGTCCCCCACATGGCTTTTTGCAATCTGCAAACAGGACTTTTTATGGCTTTCTTTCAACAATGGCTTTCTTCTTGCCACTCTTCCATAAAGGCCAGATTTGTAGCTAATAGCTGTCTTGTGGACAGATTCTCCCACCTGAGCTGTGGATCTCTGCAGCTCCTCCAGAGTTACCATGGGCCTTTTGGCTGCTTCTCTGATTAATGCTCTCCTTGCCTGGCCTGTCAGTTTAGCTTGATGGTCATGTCTTGGTAGGTTTGCAGTTGTGCCATACTCTTTCCATTTTCGGATGATGAATTGAACATTGCTCCATGAGATGTTCAAAGCTTGGGATATTTTTTTTATAACCTAACCCAGATTTAAACTTTTCCCCAACTTTATCCCTGACCTGTCTGGTCTGTTCCTTGGCCTTCATTATGTTGTTTGTTCACTAAGGTTCTCTAACAAACCTCAGAGGGCTTCAAAGAACAGCTGTATTTATACTGAGATTAAATTAACCACAGGTGGACTCTATTTACTAATTAGGTAACTTCTGAAGGCAATTCGTTCCACTAGATTTCAGTTAGGGGTATCAGAGTAAAGGGGGCTGAATACAAATGCACACCACACTTTTCAGATATTTATTTGTAAATATAATTTGAAAACCATTTATCGTTTTCCTTCCACTTCACAATTATATGCACCTTTGTGTTTGTCTATCACATAAAATCCCAATAAAATACACTTAAGTTTTCGGTTGTAACATGACAAAATGTGGAACATTTCAAGGGGTATGAATACTTTTTTAAGGCAATGTATGTGAAAGGGTATAGATCAAGGTCTGTTAAGAAGGTGTTTGATGTACATTCAGTACAGGGTTGAAGCTTGCTGTTTTTTTTTTTTTTTTACATAATTTAGAGGATGTATCGCTCCTTATTTTGTGACTATGGCTGTTTGGGAAGAGGATGGATCTTGTGAGCAGTAGCACCTGCGGCCAGTGATGAGGCCACAAGTCTGACTTAAGTAGTACTATTTGCAGTTACTTATGTTTATTTTATGTGACACTTTTTTCTTCCTAGGGGCTAGATCCAATTGGAGGGAGGGGGACCTAAATAAGTCTCCCCATACACCTCTTAGTGCACATTTATTATAATAGTGATCAGTTTCTTGCTTTTAGCAGCTAGCAATAGATCACGACTGTAATGACCTGTTGCTGCAGTGACTAGCTGGGTAAGGATGGAATCGTTTTATCTTTTCCTATTCAAAGATGGATCAACTTTCCCAAGCTCATAGGAAATGTGACATTGGATAAGACATTACAGAATTTGCTCTGTAACCACAAATCTAAGGCACTGCACCTTTTAAAAAAAATAGTACTCTGTTGAAACATTAAAACCATGGCCATAATGGCCTCTTTGAAGGAGGAACCATCAGAAGTGATTTGGGTCCTCCAGTTTGGACATCTCAACAACTAAATGGCACAAGTGATATTCAACATGCTGACATCTTCCCCAAACTAATAAATCAGTTTAGATGCTATGACCTTTAAATTCCAATCTTCTCCTATCAGCAACATTTTTAATAAATACTTTTTGGTACAGCTGGTCTCTTATACAGCCAATGTATGTCTCTTGTTTCGGGACCGTTTGGTATGTTCCAATAGGCAGGATTTTGACAACTAATAAGTCAAATATTTGCAGGGTCATAAAACGTAATTTTTTTAGGAAACTGTGACAAGTTGGTGAATTTGTAGCTCATTGCTAGTGCCATACAGTGTGTTTACTCTATGTCAAAGTACGTTTCAGTAACTTTTCTGCCCACTTCTATTTAAAACAAAGCAAAAAGTTCACACTTCAATAGTTTCCCACACAGGGGTGGATTCTCACCATCAATGCAACAAAACATAGAATTCAGCCTCCTGACTCTTTTTGCAGCTTCACTGTTCAGGCCTTCTGCCTTGGTCCTCCAGACCATCAAACACACAGTCCTAGTGCTCGTACACAAAACGCTGTAACTTTGTCAGCTTGACTGCTAATTCTGCAGCCTCCAGCTGCTACATCCTCACAGGCTCTGGTCTTTGTCTGTCCTGACTTGGACAGTATAGTGCAACGTGCACCTCACAGCTCCCTTCACACACTGACTCCCTCGGGAAGGTGGGGGCCTGAGCTCTGTTTTTGGCTCTCATATGAAGCCAGCACGCACATGTGCCATAAGTGTGCTTGCTTCTTAGAAACTGTAACATAAACCACCATTTTAAACAGTGGCACAAGGTCACCTGCTACACTACCTATTATTTAAAATGGAACTCCACCCAAAAGGGGACATCCCACTTTAAGTCCTCCTTCCTTGCCGCATTTGGCATGTCATTTTTTTTGGGGGGGGGATCGGGTACCTAGTTTTGAGAAGTACCCACTCCCACTTCCGCTTGGATTGCCTTGGCGATTTGAACAGAAGTTCTCCTCTACCCCTCCCTCCCTCCCTGTAGTCTTCTGGGACATGTCACAGGTTCCAGAAGACTGAGGGGCCATTCATCATGTGCAGCATGGCTCACGCATGCACAGTGGACAGCCGGCTGTGAAGCTGCAAGCAGCACAGCCGGCTACCCACAGTTATGATGCCAGTGCCAAGAACCTGAAGGCTATTGAAGAACTAGTTAAGGTGAAGATGGCGCTGAATCCCTGGACAGGTAAGTGTCCTTTTGTTAAAAGTCAGCAGCTACAGGATTTGTAGCTACTCCTTTTTAAGTAGTAACATTCCCGATGAGAAGGACTAGTCAGCGGGTGTCTGCTTTGCCACTAAAGCAAAAGATAATTTCTTAATATGGCCAAAAATGGCCAGATCAAGTAACTGTTGTGTCATTCCTAGAAGGGGCTCTACTGAAGCCATTTAGCTTGGGTCCTGATTTCAGGGCCCTGACTTAAGATAAAAGAAAAGACAGAAGGATTTTTGTGAAGGTCATCTACATGTGTGTGTGTGTGACATGTGCTTTATTGGCCAGTGTCAACTGCATACCAGTTTAATTAGTAAATATAATCTAATGTATTCCTGCACTATCCATTTGATTGGCAATTGGACCCCCCAGTAAATTTCAGTTTGTCTCACAATCCACCCCTTTAACCATATTCTGAGCTGTTAAACAAATCTGTCCCCATTTCAAGAAAATACATCACATTTACCAGGAAAGTTGCCCCAGGGTAGCATTTTGAAATTATAATTAGTCTACACAGGTTTGAGAGTGAAGACATGTGATGGCATGTCAGATGATTGGACGTTGGTGTGACTTAACATACAAGCAATGTGGAGGAGAAAGTGCATTTCTGACACTCAGGGCGACATTCTTGTGACAGACTGAGTTCTCACATTTTAAATAATCACATCACTGCCCGATTACAGGTCTCTAATTGGGACACATCAACTTCTCATGAGTGATATCACTGAATAAGAAAGGTTAATTTTTTGTAGAGGCAAGACAGCACCGAGTGATATTTGACTAAACAGATGAAAAATGCAGGTTTCATGTTCGGTTTATATGATATATAGCTAATCTGAAATTTGCTTTATGTCATAGGAAAAAAAAGGAAAAAAAAACTCCCAAACTTGAAAGTGTGCATTTCGTTTACCAAAGCCATTTTGTATTTAAAGAAAAACTTCACTTTCACTACGAAAAAACATTCTATATATACATACTGTATAGTGTGTGAGTGTGAGTACACTCCTTACATTTTTGTAAATATTTTATTATATCTTTTCATGTGACAACACTGAAGAAATTACACTTTGCTACAATGTAAAGTAGTGAGTGTACAGCTTGTATAACAGTGTAAATTTGCTGTCTCCTCAAAATAACTCAGCACACAGCCATTAATGTCTAAACCGCTGACAACAAAAGTGAGTACACCCCTAAGTAAAAATGACCAAATTAGGCGCAACGTGTCAATATTTTGTGTGGCCACCATTATTTTCCAGCACTGCCTTAACCCTCTTGGACATGGAGTGCCACTGGAGTCCTCTTCCACTCCTCCATGACGACATCACAAAGCTGGTGGATGTTAGAGACCTTACACTCATCCCCCTTCCATTTGAGAATACCCCACAGATGCTCAATAGGGTTTAGGTCTAGAGACAAGCTTGGCCAGTCCATCACTTTTACCCTCAGCTTCTTTAGCAAGGCAGTGGTCATCTTGGAGGTGTGTTTGGGGTTGTTATCCCTAGCGACAGTAACAGGTGCTGCAGAGTTGCCCAAGGAAACCTCCCAGGAGCCTGCAGTGTTGCAGCGGAGGGTTTCCCAGGTCAACTTTAGAGCTGCTCAAGTGGGTAAGAGGCAACCCACAAAAGCTACAGTTATGTCTATGCATCATGATGACCCTGATGATGTTGAAAAATGTCATTCTAAAAGCATCATGTTTGAGAGTGATGTCAGTAATGTGTTCACTAGCAATGGTGGGAATAGGATATCTCCCATGGCAACCAGAGGCAGAGCTACAGTGTTGTCCATGGAAATCTCTATGGGGGTTTCCATATGTTAGAGCCAGAGATTGTCCTAGACAGCCCTGATATTGCTTTGGTGGAACAGACTGGGTCTGCATCATGCTGTGAGAGTGTGTGGGAGCCGTCCACTCACCCTATGTGTAACCCAGTTGGTAAGGGGTTAAGTCAGCTGGCCAAAGTGGAAAGTACACAGCTGAGTGTGTTGTTAGCGCCCCCAGTGAAAGCTGGCTAAAATGGTGTGTTGCAGCGTGCCTTGATTGATGACGCATTATCTCAGAGTAAAAGCAGGTTGTCACCATGTGATGTAAAATGGACAAAGGTCCTGTTTGTGCTGCAGAGTCCCTGGTGCCTCTTAGAGCAGGTGATGAGGTGCTGCAGAGCATGCTAAATGGAAGCACAATGGATTGGGACAGCTGGGTGAAACAATTGATAGCCATGTTAGTGTCAGAAAAGGGTACTCACCAAGGCCGAGATGCAGAGAGCGGCTCACTCTTGCGACTAAGCGCACCCCACCCCCTGTTGATGGGACAGAGGGTGGATGGCACAAAGAGGCATAAGCTACCGGTAAGCTGAGCAGGACCTGCGTGAGGGTCACAGAAGACAGGTACAGGAACTGATGGTGGTCAGAACTCAGCTGGTGTAGTTGTGCAGAAAGTCCAGAGCAGGCCGGGGGTCAAATACCCAACAGGAGGCAAGTCCAAATCAAGCAAAGGGTCAAGTACTGGAGACTGGAGGTAATCAGGGTCACAGGCAAGATGATCAGGTGCAGGAGGCTGGCAGCAAAGTCCGGGTCACAAGCAGAGGGTCAAACACAGGAGACAGCAGCGAAGTCCAATAAGCAAGCCAAGGGTT